>SJYV01031543.1:96953-121835 GCA_006410875.1 Neotragus pygmaeus
ATCCACACAGTCAAAGGCTTTGGCATAGTCAATAAAGCAGAAATAGATGTTTTTCTGGAACTTTCTTGCTTTTTTGATGATCCAGCAGATGTTAGCAATTTGATTTCTGGTTCCTCTGCCTTTTCTAAAACCAGCTTCAACATCTGGAAGTTCACGGTTCACATATTGCTGAAGACTGGCTTGGAGAATTTGAGTTTTGCTTTACTAGCATGTGAGATGTGTGCAATTGTGCAGTAGTTTGAACATTCTTTAGCATTGCCTTTCTTTGGGATTGGAATGAAAACTGACTTTTTCCAGTCCTGTGGCCACTTCTGAATTTTCCAAATTTGCTGGCATATTGAGTGCAGCACTTTAACAACATCATCTTTCAGGATTTGAAATAGCTCAACTGGAATTCCATCACCCCCACTAGCTTTGTCCATAGTGATGCCCCCTAAGGCCCACTTGACTTCACATTCCAGGATGTCTGGCTCTGGGTGAGTGATCACACCATAGTAATTACCTGGGTCATGAAGATCGTTTTTGTACAGTTCCTCTGTGTATTCTTGCCACCTCTTCTTAATATCTTCTGCTTCTGCTAGGTCCAGACCATTTCTGTTCTTCATCGAGTCCATCTTTGCGTGAAATGTTCTCTTGGTATCTCTAATTTTCTTGAGGAGATCTCTAGTCTTTCCCATTCTGTTGTTTTCCTCTATTTCTTTGCATTGATTGCTGTGGAAGGCTTTCTTATCTCTCTTTGCTATTATTTGAAACTCTGCATTCAAATAGGTATATATTTCCTTTTCTCCTTCGCTTTTTGCTTCTCTTCTTTTCACAGCTATTTGTAAGCCCTCCTCAGACAGCCACTTTGCTTTTTTGCATTTGTTTCCATGGGGATGGTCTTGATCCCTGTCTCCTGTACAATGTCACGAACCTCCATCCATAGTTCATCAGGCATTCTGTCTATTAAATCTATTCCCTTAAATCTATTTCTCACTTCCACTGTATAATCATAAGGGATTTGATTTAGGTCATACCTGAATGGCTAGTGGTTTTCCCTACTTTCTTCAATTTAAGTCTGAATTTGGCAATAAGGAGTTCATGATCTGAACCACAGTCAGCTCCCGGTCTTGTTTTTGCTGACTGTATAGAGCTTCTCCATCTTTGGCTGCATAGAATATAATCAATCTGATTTCAGTATTGGCCATCTGGTGACATCCATGTGTACAGTTCTCTTGTGTTGTTGGAAGAGGGTGTTTGCTATGACTAGAGTATTCTCTTTGCAGAACTCTGTTAGCCTTTGCCCTGCTTCATTCTGTAGTCCAAGGCCAAATTTGCCTGTTACTCCAGGTGTTTCTTGACTTTCTACTTTTACATTCGAGTCCCCTAGAATGAAAAGGACATCTTTTTTGGGTGTTAGTTCCTAAAGATCCTGTAGGTCTTCACAGAACTGTTCAACTTCAGCTTCTTCAGTGTTACTGGTCAGGGCATAGACTTGGATTACTATGATATTGAATGGTTTGCCTTGGAAATGAACAGAGATCATTCTGTCATTTTTGAGATTGCACCCAAGTACTGCATTTCAGACTTTTTTGTTGATTATGATGGCTACTCCATTTCTTCTAACGGATTCTTGCTACAATAGTAGATATAATGGTCATCTGAGTTAAATTCCAGACTCCAGTCCATTTAAGTTTGCTGATTCCTAAAATGTCGATGTTCACTCTTTCCATCTCATGTTTGACCACTTTCAATTTGCTGTGATTCATGGACCTAACTTTCCAGGTTCCTTTGTGGTATTGCAGAGGCATTAGTAGACATTTAAGTTCTTTGGGCTTTATCCTTTTGAGCAAGGTAGTATAACGACTGCATAGAACAAACAGTGCAATCAAACATGTCAGTTAAGGGTTAAGTTTGGTATAGCTGAAATATTACTGAGTCATTAAACAAATGTAAAACATCTTTGTCACACATTAAGCTAAGTTCATGTGGTTTCCATATAGTAGACATCTATGTAGCATTAATGGTCAAGGCTTGAACTATATCTTTATCAGTGTTGTGTAATCTAGCAAACAGATAAATTTTGTCCATGGAAAGCCAAAGTTAAGAAAGGATTGACCTTGTTTGTTGAGCAGGTGAAGTGATCCTGAGGCCAGATCCAGCTCATGTTTCTCCAGCTGAAGATTCCTCAATATCTTTCTCCATATTTTTTTTAATTGTAGCTTGAGGTGTCAATGACAATCCACATTACAGTCAGGCTTCCAAGAATAGTTTATTCACAAGAATATCAGTGTGTTAATGGCATGTGTTTCCATTTTTCCTGTCTGAGAGGCATCATTAATATGATATTTTCCTTCCCCTGTGCAATGACATTAGCAGGTGCAGTAGGACTGGAAGTATGCTTCGCCCAGATTTTACCTTCAACTGCATATATTTCATTTGTGGTTCTAAACCCTTTATTACCTTTAATTGTTAGTAAACTGGGAGGGTCTCCTTTTTGTATTTTGAAAATTACAGATGAAAGAATCCACAATTGGACAATTCAATCATGATTATTAATAAACAGATCATCCTTTCCTTCATTTTGTAAAATTAGTTGGATTTCTCCTTGGTAATCTGGACCTATGATTCCCCTATAGATACACATCCCCTTTAACACTAAACTGGAGCATTCTTTGATTAACCCAAAGTGTCCAGGGGGCATTTTAATTCCAATACCAGTTGAGATAGCACATATCAATCCCTTAGTAAGTGTATGATCAGGTATAGAGTATGAATCCAGTCCGGCGACCTCAGAAGTAGCTCAGAAAGGAGCTGGTGCTCCTGGGGTAATTTCCAAATACTCAATTGTTAAAGAAAAACTGGAGCTACAGTTTTGCAAGCAAAGTGATGATAGTATCAGTTTGCATCCCGCAATTATAAGCGAGAGCCTCCAAAGCTCAATTTTGAAGTCTCACCCGTGGGGTGAATGCACCGCCTAGGACTCTTTCCCAGTTGGAGGATTGTTCCCTTATCCCCATTAGAGTTCTTTGGCAGATGCCCCTCCAAGAGTTCCTATTCAAGTCCTATCAGAACTTTCACAGGGGCCATTGCAAAGAGGAACCACAATAAAAGAAGGAGCGGGGTTCTAATCCAGCTGACAAGCATGGTCTCAAGCAGGTCCCGAGTATCAGTGAGCTTCATTTTCCTCTTATGTAAGAACTATGACTTCTTGTCCTGCCTACCTCTGAAGGCTATTGTGGATCAAAGAGGATAACATGTAAAGTTTTTTGAACTCTGATGTACCATTCCAATGTCAGTATGAGAGGAGAGCAGGGGATAAGAATCTGCATCATCAAATGCCTCTTGGTCACTGCTAGACAGCGACCATCAGCTCTCTTAGACTATCACTTATCCCCAGTGGGTGTTAGGGAAAACTCAGGACTCATGCATCCTCTAATTCACTTAAGAATTTGGGTGCTGAAGTTTATTCTTTAATGCTCAACACATGAGACTTTTAAGAGGGGACATTGTCTCATAGTGTTAGTTCTAGGGAAATTTATATCAATGCTGTCTTTCTTTTGCACAAGCAAGTAGGAGAGTTAAGCATGTTGTATCATCTTGTGTGTGCTAAGTCACTTCAGTTGTATCTGACTTTCTGTGATTCTATGGACTGTAGCCCCTCAGGCTCCTCTGTCTATAGGATTCTCCTGGCAAGAATACTGTAGTGGATTGCCATGCCCTCCTCCAGGGGATCTTCCTGACCCAGGGATGGAACCCACATCCTTATATTTTCTGAATTGATAGGCAGGTTCTTTACTATTAGCCCCACCTGGGAAGCCTGTACCACCTTACATCACATCTTTAACAGGTCATGTTCCTTTGTACAGAAATGTTAAATTATTACATTATAGAAAGTAGGAGTACATACTTATAACTGTAGTGTCAAAGGGTAAAGAAGATGTTTTTACTTTATCCTGATTCTCTGCTCCCTTTCTTTTCTGAAAGACCGATTGTGCTTCTAACAAGGAAAACATGTTCTAAGAAAACACATGGAAAGAGTCCCAAGTTTGCCCCTTTATTATCTCTAGATCTTAACTCCATCCATTGTTAATTTTCCTCACCAGTTTCAATTCCTTGGTTCTCAGCAGAGTGCCAATATATTCTTCATGCATGATCCTTGGAAAAAGTTACTACTTTTATTGATAAATGACAGATCACAAAAGAAGTTTGAAAGAAGCCATCATGTGTACTTCTGGCATTAGTTCAAAATTTTTTGTTCCTTTTAGGTACCAAGATAAAGGAGATTTGCGGTTAGGCAGTAGGAAAATAAGCAAATGGTCAAAAAGATTTTGGACTTTTACAAATGATGTCTGTCTCCTCATGTGTGTTCGTAGTCAAATAGGGCAGGAAAATAAGCCCCAGATAAAGTAATTAGATCTTTTGAACAACATAAAGAGGGCTGAGTACTCATAAAAATAAGCCTAGAATTCAGTCAGAATTGATGCCTTTACTTGACTGCCTTTTGTTTATTTTGACATTCCCTTTATATATACACATTTAAACCTCAGTGGAAATTATATAATGATGATATAAATAGTGGCAAGGTGTATAAATAAAACATAGTATCTAGGTTTGAAGTCATATAAAATTAAACATGTATGGTGACATGTCTGTGTTATGCCACGAATCACCATCGTACAGTAGGGTTCTGATACTGGATTCATATACTGCAATGCATGTCTACACTGAAAACTTGAAAAAGAATTACCAAGCTGTTTGTAGGTTTACAAATATTCAGATTTTATCATATAAACAACCTGTCTGAAAAACTTCTATGTACTTTTTCTTCAAAAATTATTTACTTGGCTGCTCTGGGTCCTGGGTGCAGGAGGTGGGATTTTTCTTTGGGACATGAGAACTCTTAGTTGCAGCATGCAAAATCTATTTCTCTGACCAGAGATCGATTCTTTCTTTCGCAGCATCAGGGTCTTTTCCAGTGATAACTAGGCACTCAAATATATTATACAAGAGCAGGTATTTTTTTTACATCTTTCTATAGCATGTCTTTGTAAAGCGTGAGCTAATCTTCATTGAGATGTAGCAGATGATCACAAGATTATATATTCAGTCCCCTATTTTATATCACCACATAGCCATAGATTAAACATTTCAACCATTTAAAAAAATCAACCCAAATTTTTATCCTTTAAGAAAACAAATCCTATTTGACTAAATCTACAAGGGCAAACATTTTTACACGGAAATATTTCAAACACAGAATGATTCCATAGGCACCATAAAAATAGCCACCAAATATGAGAGCTCTCTGACAAACTCAAAGAACAGAAAATCAAAACCAAAACCCAAAACAATAACCAAAGATTCTTACTGCCTCTCTCATAAAATCTACAAATTTACATTCAGTGCAAACTCCTGTTTACAAACAAACAAACAAAAAAAACATTGTTTTCATTTTATACATTTATTCTTCACTTCTTAAAAATAAAGCCACAATTATAATAAAGACATTAAAATAGAAAAAATTAATTCTTTCTCTCTGATCATGGTTTTTCTCTTGTTTAAGATGACTGAGATTTTCTGTTTTAGAAGAAAACAAGTACCCGAAAAGAATCTATGAGACTGAGAAATAAAATATTAGAATTTGGGAATAGAGTGTATAGTCCCGTTCTCTATAAAAACCTCACAGCTATGATCTCTTTGTTGACAATTGAGAAATCCAGGAATTTAGGGTTTGGAATATTTGTATTCACTAGTTAGTTTGTAAGGGAGAGCAAAAGAGGAAGGAGAAGAAATTTTGGCACAAGTCCAGTCCCAGCCTTCACGCCTGCAGAATCCTGGTGTATGTGCTTCAGTCCAGGGAAAATGCTACCTCTCACCTAGATCCAGACCACTGAGCACTGGAAGCTGAGCTGCCAAAAGAGTGAAGAAACAAAGGTCAGTGGTCACCAACCAGCTGCCACATCCTTCCAAAGTCTTCACATTCTCAAATATCATCCACGCAGGTGTCTTCAGAGCATGTTAAAGAAAACATAATTAGGAGCTAAGGCATCAGCTGGGTTTGCCTCCTGACTCTTTTAAGATGACACCACAGTAACAGAGCACGAGAGACAGCTCTCTTATAAAACTTCAGAGGCAGGAAATTCACAAGCGCACAAATCACTCCACTCAGGTACATTGGAATGGTAGACACTGAACACACATGATGTATTGTCTCCCACATTTTTACTAGTAAATTCCCATAATGGAGAAGTGGCCTTGGGTTCTGGGTTCCAAAGACATTTCCTGGTGAATTTCTTAGAACTGTGACTTATGAAGGGTAAAATTCTAAGCATTAGGAAAACTCCTACTTGTTGCGATAGTACAAACTGAGCCAGAACAATTCTGAGTGGAATTCACTTTCCACTTAGACGTCAGCACAGTTTCAGAAACACCATCNTTTTTGTTGATTATGATGGCTACTCCATTTCTTCTAACGGATTCTTGCTACAATAGTAGATATAATGGTCATCTGAGTTAAATTCCAGACTCCAGTCCATTTAAGTTTGCTGATTCCTAAAATGTCGATGTTCACTCTTTCCATCTCATGTTTGACCACTTTCAATTTGCTGTGATTCATGGACCTAACTTTCCAGGTTCCTTTGTGGTATTGCAGAGGCATTAGTAGACATTTAAGTTCTTTGGGCTTTATCCTTTTGAGCAAGGTAGTATAACGACTGCATAGAACAAACAGTGCAATCAAACATGTCAGTTAAGGGTTAAGTTTGGTATAGCTGAAATATTACTGAGTCATTAAACAAATGTAAAACATCTTTGTCACACATTAAGCTAAGTTCATGTGGTTTCCATATAGTAGACATCTATGTAGCATTAATGGTCAAGGCTTGAACTATATCTTTATCAGTGTTGTGTAATCTAGCAAACAGATAAATTTTGTCCATGGAAAGCCAAAGTTAAGAAAGGATTGACCTTGTTTGTTGAGCAGGTGAAGTGATCCTGAGGCCAGATCCAGCTCATGTTTCTCCAGCTGAAGATTCCTCAATATCTTTCTCCATATTTTTTTTAATTGTAGCTTGAGGTGTCAATGACAATCCACATTACAGTCAGGCTTCCAAGAATAGTTTATTCACAAGAATATCAGTGTGTTAATGGCATGTGTTTCCATTTTTCCTGTCTGAGAGGCATCATTAATATGATATTTTCCTTCCCCTGTGCAATGACATTAGCAGGTGCAGTAGGACTGGAAGTATGCTTCGCCCAGATTTTACCTTCAACTGCATATATTTCATTTGTGGTTCTAAACCCTTTATTACCTTTAATTGTTAGTAAACTGGGAGGGTCTCCTTTTTGTATTTTGAAAATTACAGATGAAAGAATCCACAATTGGACAATTCAATCATGATTATTAATAAACAGATCATCCTTTCCTTCATTTTGTAAAATTAGTTGGATTTCTCCTTGGTAATCTGGACCTATGATTCCCCTATAGATACACATCCCCTTTAACACTAAACTGGAGCATTCTTTGATTAACCCAAAGTGTCCAGGGGGCATTTTAATTCCAATACCAGTTGAGATAGCACATATCAATCCCTTAGTAAGTGTATGATCAGGTATAGAGTATGAATCCAGTCCAGCGACCTCAGGAGTAGCTCAGAAAGGAGCTGGTGCTCCTGGGGTAATTTCCAAATACTCAATTGTTAAAGAAAAACTGGAGCTACAGTTTTGCAAGCAAAGTGATGATAGTATCAGTTTGCATCCCGCAATTATAAGCGAGAGCCTCCAAAGCTCAATTTTAAATCTCACCCGTGGGGTGAATGCACCGCCTAGGACTCTTTCCCAGTTGGAGGATTGTTCCCTTATCCCCATTAGAGTTCTTTGGCAGATGCCCCTCCAAGAGTTCCTATTCAAGTCCTATCAGAACTTTCACAGGGGCCATTGCAAAGAGGAACCACAATAAAAGAAGGAGCGGGGTTCTAATCCAGCTGACAAGCATGGTCTCAAGCAGGTCCCGAGTATCAGTGAGCTTCATTTTCCTCTTATGTAAGAACTATGACTTCTTGTCCTGCCTACCTCTGAAGGCTATTGTGGATCAAAGAGGATAACATGTAAAGTTTTTTGAACTCTGATGTACCATTCCAATGTCAGTATGAGAGGAGAGCAGGGGATAAGAATCTGCATCATCAAATGCCTCTTGGTCACTGCTAGACAGCGACCATCAGCTCTCTTAGACTATCACTTATCCCCAGTGGGTGTTAGGGAAAACTCAGGACTCATGCATCCTCTAATTCACTTAAGAATTTGGGTGCTGAAGTTTATTCTTTAATGCTCAACACATGAGACTTTTAAGAGGGGACATTGTCTCATAGTGTTAGTTCTAGGGAAATTTATATCAATGCTGTCTTTCTTTTGCACAAGCAAGTAGGAGAGTTAAGCATGTTGTATCATCTTGTGTGTGCTAAGTCACTTCAGTTGTATCTGACTTTCTGTGATTCTATGGACTGTAGCCCCTCAGGCTCCTCTGTCTATAGGATTCTCCTGGCAAGAATACTGTAGTGGATTGCCATGCCCTCCTCCAGGGGATCTTCCTGACCCAGGGATGGAACCCACATCCTTATATTTTCTGAATTGATAGGCAGGTTCTTTACTATTAGCCCCACCTGGGAAGCCTGTACCACCTTACATCACATCTTTAACAGGTCATGTTCCTTTGTACAGAAATGTTAAATTATTACATTATAGAAAGTAGGAGTACATACTTATAACTGTAGTGTCAAAGGGTAAAGAAGATGTTTTTACTTTATCCTGATTCTCTGCTCCCTTTCTTTTCTGAAAGACCGATTGTGCTTCTAACAAGGAAAACATGTTCTAAGAAAACACATGGAAAGAGTCCCAAGTTTGCCCCTTTATTATCTCTAGATCTTAACTCCATCCATTGTTAATTTTCCTCACCAGTTTCAATTCCTTGGTTCTCAGCAGAGTGCCAATATATTCTTCATGCATGATCCTTGGAAAAAGTTACTACTTTTATTGATAAATGACAGATCACAAAAGAAGTTTGAAAGAAGCCATCATGTGTACTTCTGGCATTAGTTCAAAATTTTTTGTTCCTTTTAGGTACCAAGATAAAGGAGATTTGCGGTTAGGCAGTAGGAAAATAAGCAAATGGTCAAAAAGATTTTGGACTTTTACAAATGATGTCTGTCTCCTCATGTGTGTTCGTAGTCAAATAGGGCAGGAAAATAAGCCCCAGATAAAGTAATTAGATCTTTTGAACAACATAAAGAGGGCTGAGTACTCATAAAAATAAGCCTAGAATTCAGTCAGAATTGATGCCTTTACTTGACTGCCTTTTGTTTATTTTGACATTCCCTTTATATATACACATTTAAACCTCAGTGGAAATTATATAATGATGATATAAATAGTGGCAAGGTGTATAAATAAAACATAGTATCTAGGTTTGAAGTCATATAAAATTAAACATGTATGGTGACATGTCTGTGTTATGCCACGAATCACCATCGTACAGTAGGGTTCTGATACTGGATTCATATACTGCAATGCATGTCTACACTGAAAACTTGAAAAAGAATTACCAAGCTGTTTGTAGGTTTACAAATATTCAGATTTTATCATATAAACAACCTGTCTGAAAAACTTCTATGTACTTTTTCTTCAAAAATTATTTACTTGGCTGCTCTGGGTCCTGGGTGCAGGAGGTGGGATTTTTCTTTGGGACATGAGAACTCTTAGTTGCAGCATGCAAAATCTATTTCTCTGACCAGAGATCGATTCTTTCTTTCGCAGCATCAGGGTCTTTTCCAGTGATAACTAGGCACTCAAATATATTATACAAGAGCAGGTATTTTTTTTACATCTTTCTATAGCATGTCTTTGTAAAGCGTGAGCTAATCTTCATTGAGATGTAGCAGATGATCACAAGATTATATATTCAGTCCCCTATTTTATATCACCACATAGCCATAGATTAAACATTTCAACCATTTAAAAAAATCAACCCAAATTTTTATCCTTTAAGAAAACAAATCCTATTTGACTAAATCTACAAGGGCAAACATTTTTACACGGAAATATTTCAAACACAGAATGATTCCATAGGCACCATAAAAATAGCCACCAAATATGAGAGCTCTCTGACAAACTCAAAGAACAGAAAATCAAAACCAAAACCCAAAACAATAACCAAAGATTCTTACTGCCTCTCTCATAAAATCTACAAATTTACATTCAGTGCAAACTCCTGTTTACAAACAAACAAACAAAAAAAACATTGTTTTCATTTTATACATTTATTCTTCACTTCTTAAAAATAAAGCCACAATTATAATAAAGACATTAAAATAGAAAAAATTAATTCTTTCTCTCTGATCATGGTTTTTCTCTTGTTTAAGATGACTGAGATTTTCTNAAAAAAACATTGTTTTCATTTTATACATTTATTCTTCACTTCTTAAAAATAAAGCCACAATTATAATAAAGACATTAAAATAGAAAAAATTAATTCTTTCTCTCTGATCATGGTTTTTCTCTTGTTTAAGATGACTGAGATTTTCTGTTTTAGAAGAAAACAAGTACCCGAAAAGAATCTATGAGACTGAGAAATAAAATATTAGAATTTGGGAATAGAGTGTATAGTCCCGTTCTCTATAAAAACCTCACAGCTATGATCTCTTTGTTGACAATTGAGAAATCCAGGAATTTAGGGTTTGGAATATTTGTATTCACTAGTTAGTTTGTAAGGGAGAGCAAAAGAGGAAGGAGAAGAAATTTTGGCACAAGTCCAGTCCCAGCCTTCACGCCTGCAGAATCCTGGTGTATGTGCTTCAGTCCAGGGAAAATGCTACCTCTCACCTAGATCCAGACCACTGAGCATTGGAAGCTGAGCTGCCAAAAGAGTGAAGAAACAAAGGTCAGTGGTCACCAACCAGCTGCCACATCCTTCCAAAGTCTTCACATTCTCAAATATCATCCACGCAGGTGTCTTCAGAGCATGTTAAAGAAAACATAATTAGGAGCTAAGGCATCAGCTGGGTTTGCCTCCTGACTCTTTTAAGATGACACCACAGTAACAGAGCACGAGAGACAGCTCTCTTATAAAACTTCAGAGGCAGGAAATTCACAAGCGCACAAATCACTCCACTCAGGTACATTGGAATGGTAGACACTGAACACACATGATGTATTGTCTCCCACATTTTTACTAGTAAATTCCCATAATGGAGAAGTGGCCTTGGGTTCTGGGTTCCAAAGACATTTCCTGGTGAATTTCTTAGAACTGTGACTTATGAAGGGTAAAATTCTAAGCATTAGGAAAACTCCTACTTGTTGCGATAGTACAAACTGAGCCAGAACAATTCTGAGTGGAATTCACTTTCCACTTAGACGTCAGCACAGTTTCAGAAACACCATCAAGTTGAGTAAGCATGAAATGAAAGTTCTTTCTTGTTATGATTTTTAATTACCAACTTTGAAAGTCTACTTCTGGGGAGCAAAATAACGTTTCAAAATGCTCCTGTGTCATACCTTAGACGGAAGCAATGTCAAGAAGCTGTGAATAATCCTTAAACCTCAACATGTGTTAAACATCCTTCATTTCACTAAGTCCTTTAAAAATTGACCTCATTTGATTTCAAAATCCCCTAGGAAGAAGCCAGGGCAGATACTATTATCTCAATTTTACAAATGAAGAATCTGAGAAGCTCAGAGTGGTTAGGTAAATCGCTAACCCCCAGCCCACATTATAAACTGGAAAACAAGCACTTGCACTTCATCCTCACGACAGCATGGAATAGTAATAGTCCCCTGTATCTCAACTTCCTTAACAAAATAGTAGCAATAAGAAGAAAAAGAAAACTTCCATTCTTGACCTCTGGTGAGGTCAAGTTCTCACACACCACAACCCAGTTTCAGAGTGTGTGTGTTCTCAGTCGCTTCAGTTGGATCCAACTCTTTGTGACCCTATGGACTGTAGCCTGAGAGGCTCCTCTGTCCATGGGTTTCTCCAGGCAAGAATACTGGAATGGGTTACTATGCCTTTCTCCAGCGGATCTTCCCAACTCAGGGGTCAAACCCTCATCATCTGTTTCTCCTGCATTGCAATCTTTACTGCTGAGCCACCGAGGAAGCCCAGATTCAGAGTAAATATACATATAGGCAAATTGTAACATTTTTCTTTAATTCATATTCAAATATTGCACAGAAAAATATTATTAATAAATGTTTATTGAGGGCTTGTGATGCAGTCAGTGTTTATGACAATAAGCTGAAAATTTACATTTTACTTACAATTTATGTTTTGCTGAATATTCATATCTATCAAACTGTATAGAATGTTTGATAAATTTATATGCATAAAAATATGTAGGTAAAATATGTTGGTGACTGCATTTTTTCCATTTTTCATCTAAATATTTTGGCATCTTATCATAGAAAAATCAAAGATCAAAGGGGTAAAAAAAAAATCTGCNTGTTTGATAAATTTATATGCATAAAAATATGTAGGTAAAATATGTTGGTGACTGCATTTTTTCCATTTTTCATCTAAATATTTTGGCATCTTATCATAGAAAAATCAAAGATCAAAGGGGTAAAAAAAAAATCTGCTACTCTGAATCCTAGGCTCTTCCACTGGGAACATGGTCTTAATAAAAAGAGTTCTAGACTTTCAGGCAGGAGACACAGATAGTAATATTAGATTTACCCCAACAAATGTTTGTAGAAGATTCCTTTAGTTCCTTACCTTCTGAATCTGGTAAATATAAATATGGGCTCTTATCAAGAGGACAAAGAAACTCAATAATCTTTTAAAAAAAAGTGAAGAAAGTTTTAATGGTGAAAAGTCAATTGGGAGGGAGTTGGAGGAACTTTGCAAGTAAAAAAATTTTAAATACTGTTGCTGCTGCTGCTGCTGCTAAGTCGCTTCAGTTGTGTCCGACTCTGTGCAACCCCACAGATGGTAGCCTACCAGGCTCCCTGCCCCTGGGATTCTCCAGGAAAGAACACTGGAGTGGGTAGCCATTCTCTTCTCTAAGGGATCTTTATCCAAGGATCCAACCTGGGTCTCCTGCATTACAGACAGATTCTTTACTGTCTGAGTCTCCAAAGTTTAATAAATGATGGTACAACTTAGCCATAAAAAGAAAGAAATGGGGGAGAACCCTTCTGCACAAGCTCATTTCTGCAAAAACAAAAAACAAAAAACAAAAACACAAAATTGTGCGTGTATGGATGAATAAGCACAAGCACACTTTTAGAAACATGTATGCAGGCAATGTATGGCCTTTTCTGGAAATATACACATGAAAGGAAACCAATAGCTTCTGGAGAGAGACTACAGGATTGGAAGTCTGAGATTACAGAAAGACTTTTCTGGTGTCTATAAGAAGCTCACAGGCAAGGATGTTAATTTTGAATTCCCAGAGTTTCAGTTGTAAAGAGAAATTACTAAATAAAATATTGCTTACACAAAAAAGAAATCCTTCTTTCTCCCATTTAGCACTAGATAATCTTTTGTTGTTCACTCGCCCAGTCGTGTCCAACTCTTTGCAGCCCCATGGACTGCAGCACATTAGGCCTCCCTTTCCCTCACCAGCTCCCGCAATTTGCCAAAATTCATGTTCATTGCATCTGTGATGCTGTCCAGACATCTCATCCTCTGACTGCTCTCTTCTCCTTCTGCCCTCAATCTTTCCCAGCATCAGAGACTTTTCCAATGAATCGTCGTTTGCATCGGATCCCTCTCCAAGGATCACTGCCTTGTTGTTCACAAGGGGCTTGAGTAACTCAATGAAGCTATGAGCCATGCCATGTAGGATCGCCCAAGACGGGTGGGACATAGCAGAGAGTTCTGACAAAATGTGATCCGCTGGAGGAGGGAATGGCAAACCACCCCAGTGTACTTATTGTGAGAAACTCATGAACCCTATAAAATGTTAAAAAGATAATCTTTTCAGTTCAGTCAGTTCAGTTCAGTCGCTCAGTCGTGTCCAACGCTTTGCGACCCCATGAATTGCAGCACGCCAGGCCTCCCTGTCCATCACCATCTCCCGGAGTTCATTCAAACTCACATCCACTGAGTCCGTGATGCCATTCAGTCATCTCATCCTCTGTCGTCCCCTTTTCCTCCTGCCTCCAATCCCTTCCAACATCAGAGTCTTTTCCAATGAACCAACTCTTTGCATGAGGTGGCCAAAGTACAGGAGTTTCAGCTTTAGCATCATTCCTTCCAAAGAACACCCAGGACTGATCTCCTTCAGAATGCACTGGTTGGGTCTCCTTGCAGTCCAAGGGACTCTCAAGAGTCTTCTCCAACACCACAGTTCAAAAGCATCAATTCTTTGGTGCTCAGCTTTCTTCACAGTCCAACTCTCACATCTATGCATGACCACAGGAAAAAACCATAGCCTTGACTAGACGGACCTTTGTTGGCAAAGTAATGTCTCTGCTTTTTAATATGCTGTCTAGGTTACTCAGTTAAATCATCCACCAACGATTGATGAGGAACGTCCTAATTTCCCAGCACAGTTTGCTGCTGTAGGAAGTACCACAGAGGTGAAAAGAGCAAAAAAGTTCCTTCACCTTGTGTATAATTTAACAAAAGAAACAAGAAACCCCAAATAACAATACAAGAGCCTGAAGATAAGTCAATTCTGGGTCAAGTCCCTTAAAATAGTTTTTTGATACTTTACAGTATCACCAAGACGTCAGCAGGGGGCACTTCAAATATGTCTTTGGTGAGTCAGGCTCAGCTCATGTTCATTCTAGGCCTTTGATGTTCTGTCGCAGAATGTGAAGCCCTCCGCATAAAACTTTCATGCTCTCCTTTGATTTACTACATGGACTTAGGTTTTTAACTTTGGTTTTTGTTTTTCTTTGAAAATGGAAAATAAAAATTGCTTTTAAACAAATAGGAATTATAAATCCATGGATTATGTTTGTGACATTCTTTCCCGTTTTTATGAGCTGTCCTCTAGGAAAGGCCTAAATCCTTCTTTCCCTCCACCTGTTGCCACTCCTCTGTGGCAGAATGTGTATCTCTGGTGATTCTGATGCAACCCCTCACTGTAAAGCCTTATTCTCTGTGTGTGTATGTATGTGTGTGCTCAGTCACTCAGTCATGTCTGACTCTTTGCGGCCCATGGCCTATAGCCTGACAGGCTCCTCTGTCCACGGAATTTGCCAGGCATGAATGCTGGAGTAGGTTGCCATTTGTTTCCGACCCAGGGATTGAACCCGAGTTCCTTGTGTCTCCTGCATTGGTAGGTGGATTCTTTACCACTAATGCCACATGGGAAATCCCAAAGCCTTTCTGGGGTTTATGCCATTGCAGATGCCATTGCAATGCGTTCTCTCTCTCTCTTTTTTTAAAATTATTCTCTTTAAAAAAAAAAATCTTAAAATTAAAAAAAAATCTAACTGTATTTAAACAAATACTTTAATGTTGATTAATATCACATGATTTTTTTTCCCCTTTCTCTTCATTTTTTGTTTTCTTAAGTGTTTGGAAGAGGGGAAGAGATGAATATCTCCAACCCAATGAAATGAAAATCTTTAAAATGGATATGATTTATTTAACACTGTACTTTTATCATTTAAAGCAATTTTCCCTACACCTCACAATTCCTTTGCCCCAAAACAAAGAAAGTAACCCTGCTCCCTTTACTTGATTCTAATGGAGGAAGGAGATAGTAGCAAATTTGCAAAATAAAACATTTATTTGTACTTTAAGTTTTTGAGAGGATAACTCCCAGCTTCACCAATCAAGAATTAATTCTGTCTGTCTGAGATTAATTCCCCCTTGGATAGGTACTTGGGTAGCTTTGTTAGGCAATGAATAAAAGAAGAGATGTACAAGACCATATCTTCACTTATCAACTGCTCCAACCTCAAGTCCTAGATTCCAGAGCTATAACTTGAGCTTCATTCTCATCCTCATCCTTATTGTCATATTATCATCTCTGTTTAGATACAGCTTGGATTTCCCCCTCTCTACAATTCAATCCTAGGATACAGTTGGGTAGCAATGGGAAAGTCTTTTATAGCAATGTTTAGTAACATCTTGTTTTTGTTTGTACTAAAGTCAGTAGATCTAAATATTTTTTCTGGGTTGCCTTTCAGTGTCTCAAAATGTTCCCTTCCTCTTGCCTTTGCTGACTTCTTTTGCTTCCCTTATTTTAAGTTGTGGTTAGCATCATACTCTATCCTTTAGGCGTGCATGCCTGCTTGGTAGTTCAGTTGCTCGGTGACTCTTTGTGACCCAAAGGATCGTAGCCTGTCAGGCTTCTCTGTCCATGGGAAATTTTCCCAGCAGGAATACTGGAATGGGTTTCCATTTCCTCCTTCAGTAAATTTTTTAAAATATTTAAAATTTTGAATTTATAAATTTTATTTGTATTACCCATTTTTTTTTTCTAGGTTAAATATAATTTTGGTGATAGAGACCAGATTCACTTCAATATAGATGCTCTTTTAGAGTCCACTTAGACATTTCATCATATTAATTTAGCAAAAGAGCCACAAAATAAAAGCTGCAATGAACCATGAATGTAGAAAAAATATCTGCTTCCCAGCTATTTTTGGTTTGGGCAAGGTTTAGGCAAGGCACTTTGTTAAGGCACAGACAGTCTGGACTTGGAGATCATGTGAGCCTGTGCAAGAGAACACAGAGCAATTGGCAATTAGAGCAACATTAAAATACAATACATCAAATACATTTTCGTTCTTTCTTTGGATCACAAAAAAAACACAAAGAAACCCCAAAACACTTCGCGATTTGTGGTTACCTTTATTTAATCTTTCTTGAGTTTCATATTTCCTCCTCTACACAACAGGAATGTCATTAAGTTCAGGCATTTTGAAATGATTAAGTGCATAAAGGGATGAAAAGTAGCCAGCGTGTGCTAACAACAGAACTTTAATTTAAATGATAGATAGAAAAAACTTTCCTACATGTGGAATTCTGGAGCTTTCTGGTCATTTCTTTAGGCATGCCCATTTAATGTTTTACATTGTTTTAAGCTTTATACAGCAAATGTCCTCGCCTATACTTGTTTATAAAAAGCTTAGTATCTTTTAACCTGAAGCTTTTTATGTCTGTTACAAAGGAAACGTCACCCAGGGAAAAAGTCAAGGCTCACACTATCAGTGATCAGATAACCTTGCTGAAGTTTGGGCGAGGCACTTTGTTAACGCACAGACAGTCTGGACTTGGAGATCATGCGAGCCTGTGCAAGAGAACACAGGCACCTAATGCTCTGAGGGCAGCCAATCAAGAGAGCGTCTTGGCGCCACACCCACCTGCCCACTGCTTGTTCCAGGGATTGGAGCCAACCTGTCTCCTTTTCTACCACGCTGAGCTGCTGTGAGTGAATTCTTCCTGGAAATCTCTGCAGCTCTGATGCACACGCAGTACAACCATACAGGCCACTACAAAACCTGTTTCATATTTTTAAAAATTACTCTTAACTTTTGATTGCTTTAAGTTTGTGTCTGTCTGTAAACCTGAAAAATCAGTTCAAACATACATTATAAGCATCACACTTCCCTTTAGCAATTATTATTAATACTTAAAATTTTGCAGTTCTCTGAAAGGCAGAGCAGTGCAGATTGATTTGGCTGTCTTGGCAAATATTTCTGGTGAAAATAGGCTTCATTTGTATTCTATATAAGATAGTAAACATTTCTCCACTTTTGTTTATATGTTATTTACACCTTGAGCAATGCGATGCAAATGTACTCATTTTATATCTTTTTTAAAGTTAGAATTTACTATAGAATTTTTAGAAGACTGCCATGTCATAGTTGTTCATCCACTGCTGGATCTGTTCGGCTACTTCTAAAAGCTCTTATAGGAATTTAATTCCTTTACATGCTTTGTAGGATAGAATGAATGTGCACAACACTTTTTAATAATTGTAATACAAGACAAATTGTGCTGTGGCATTTAACACCTTGAGGCTTCCCGGGTGGCTCAGTGATAAAGAATCTCCCTGCCAATGCTGGAGACCCAGGAGACTTGGGTTCAATCCCTGGGTGGGGAAGATCCCTTTGAGAAGGAAATGGAAACCCACTCCAGTAATCATGCCTGAAAAATCCCATGGATGGAGGAGTCTGGTGGACTATAGTCCATGAGGTCTCAAAGAGTCGGACACGACTGAGCACAGCACACATTTAACACTTAAAGATAGAACTCTATTCCATAGAATAACAAACTGAATTATTTGAGCACTATCAAGTATTTTCTTTTTGAGAAAAGCTTAAACTGTGAGCCTAATTTAAATTGTATGCTCTTCATCTGTCTAATATATAAATGTAGATTGTGTTTGTGTGTCTGTGAGAGAGGGCAATGGAAGAAGGAGGGATGAGTAGCAGGAAACATTAGAAGTATTCAGAGAAATAATCCAATATAGACAGTGAATTGGAGGGTTTGGGTTATGAGCCCATTTCTCAGATGTAAAGTGGAGTGTATAGAGTCAATTGTCCCTCCTGGCTAATTCAAGTTTTTTACGTTTAAAAAGACATTTGAAAGTATTCTGAGCTTTTTGCCAAAGAAAATACAACATCCAAAGTGATTTCATTATTCATGTTATTTTACTTGCATACCTGAACACATCTTTTTAATAGCTTTATTTAAAATATAATTTATGTACCATAGAGCTCTCCCATTTAAAGTGTATAAGTCCATGTTTTTAGTGTATTTACTCAGTTGTACAACCATCACCATAATGTAATTTTTGAACATTTTCATCATCATCCCCTCCAACATCATCTCCATTCTCCTGCCTCCCCTAGTCCCTAGCACTGGGTAATCATTAATCTACTCTCTGTCCCTAAGGTTTGCCTATTAGTGGACATTTTATGCAAAGGAAATAATAGGATGTGCATCTTCTGTGACTGGCTTCTTTCACTTATAACAATACACTTTCAGGCTGTCTGGCTTCAACATTCTGCCTCTGAGGATAAAATGTTACTTTGCATTTCTTGATGAGTTTGAGGATTGAGTATAATTTGCATAAGNGGCATGCCCATTTAATGTTTTACATTGTTTTAAGCTTTATACAGCAAATGTCCTCGCCTATACTTGTTTATAAAAAGCTTAGTATCTTTTAACCTGAAGCTTTTTATGTCTGTTACAAAGGAAACGTCACCCAGGGAAAAAGTCAAGGCTCACACTATCAGTGATCAGATAACCTTGCTGAAGTTTGGGCGAGGCACTTTGTTAACGCACAGACAGTCTGGACTTGGAGATCATGCGAGCCTGTGCAAGAGAACACAGGCACCTAATGCTCTGAGGGCAGCCAATCAAGAGAGCGTCTTGGCGCCACACCCACCTGCCCACTGCTTGTTCCAGGGATTGGAGCCAACCTGTCTCCTTTTCTACCACGCTGAGCTGCTGTGAGTGAATTCTTCCTGGAAATCTCTGCAGCTCTGATGCACACGCAGTACAACCATACAGGCCACTACAAAACCTGTTTCATATTTTTAAAAATTACTCTTAACTTTTGATTGCTTTAAGTTTGTGTCTGTCTGTAAACCTGAAAAATCAGTTCAAACATACATTATAAGCATCACACTTCCCTTTAGCAATTATTATTAATACTTAAAATTTTGCAGTTCTCTGAAAGGCAGAGCAGTGCAGATTGATTTGGCTGTCTTGGCAAATATTTCTGGTGAAAATAGGCTTCATTTGTATTCTATATAAGATAGTAAACATTTCTCCACTTTTGTTTATATGTTATTTACACCTTGAGCAATGCGATGCAAATGTACTCATTTTATATCTTTTTTAAAGTTAGAATTTACTATAGAATTTTTAGAAGACTGCCATGTCATAGTTGTTCATCCACTGCTGGATCTGTTCGGCTACTTCTAAAAGCTCTTATAGGAATTTAATTCCTTTACATGCTTTGTAGGATAGAATGAATGTGCACAACACTTTTTAATAATTGTAATACAAGACAAATTGTGCTGTGGCATTTAACACCTTGAGGCTTCCCGGGTGGCTCAGTGATAAAGAATCTCCCTGCCAATGCTGGAGACCCAGGAGACTTGGGTTCAATCCCTGGGTGGGGAAGATCCCTTTGAGAAGGAAATGGAAACCCACTCCAGTAATCATGCCTGAAAAATCCCATGGATGGAGGAGTCTGGTGGACTATAGTCCATGAGGTCTCAAAGAGTCGGACACGACTGAGCACAGCACACATTTAACACTTAAAGATAGAACTCTATTCCATAGAATAACAAACTGAATTATTTGAGCACTATCAAGTATTTTCTTTTTGAGAAAAGCTTAAACTGTGAGCCTAATTTAAATTGTATGCTCTTCATCTGTCTAATATATAAATGTAGATTGTGTTTGTGTGTCTGTGAGAGAGGGCGATGGAAGAAGGAGGGATGAGTAGCAGGAAACATTAGAAGTATTCAGAGAAATAATCCAATATAGACAGTGAATTGGAGGGTTTGGGTTATGAGCCCATTTCTCAGATGTAAAGTGGAGTGTATAGAGTCAATTGTCCCTCCTGGCTAATTCAAGTTTTTTACGTTTAAAAAGACATTTGAAAGTATTCTGAGCTTTTTGCCAAAGAAAATACAACATCCAAAGTGATTTCATTATTCATGTTATTTTACTTGCATACCTGAACACATCTTTTTAATAGCTTTATTTAAAATATAATTTATGTACCATAGAGCTCTCCCATTTAAAGTGTATAAGTCCATGTTTTTAGTGTATTTACTCAGTTGTACAACCATCACCATAATGTAATTTTTGAACATTTTCATCATCATCCCCTCCAACATCATCTCCATTCTCCTGCCTCCCCTAGTCCCTAGCACTGGGTAATCATTAATCTACTCTCTGTCCCTAAGGTTTGCCTATTAGTGGACATTTTATGCAAAGGAAATAATAGGATGTGCATCTTCTGTGACTGGCTTCTTTCACTTATAACAATACACTTTCAGGCTGTCTGGCTTCAACATTCTGCCTCTGAGGATAAAATGTTACTTTGCATTTCTTGATGAGTTTGAGGATTGAGTATAATTTGCATAAGGCAAAAATTAGAAACTAGTTAGAGCAAGAGGGCTTTTCTCAACTATATATAAGCCCATCCGTTTTACCAAAGTTAAAATACCAGATTGTGCAAGTTCAAGCTGCAGAAAAACGTGTGTCCATGGTCCTTAGATTGACATTGTTCAGGAGAATTGGCGGGGGAGGGGGCAAACAAAAAACAAAATAGACACTGCAAGTTACAAACAGGAGCCATCGAAAGAAGCTGGGTATTGCCCAAATGTAGTTTAACAATTTAATTTCCCTTTCTTAGAAAACAGATGATTACAGAGTATTTCACATAAAGCCATAAAAACCTTTGTTTGGTGTTTGTGTAGGGGACCCAAGAGAGCCAGACCCCTTAGGAAAAGCAAATTGTCCTCCTAGAGAAAGTAAAAATTTTCCTTCTGCCCTTTGCCCTTCTTCTCCCTTGCAGAGTAGAACCTCATTTCAGTTTGCTCAAATATTTGAAAGTGAATTTAGTATCCTCCCCCCAACTTATGATTTTATAGCCAATAGGTGATGAGGTTTATTTGCATATTTCCAATCACATAAGCAGCCGTGGAGTGGAAACAGTGTCAGACTCATTTTCTCCTCCCCCACCTCCTCCTCCTCCGAGGAAACCTGCCGCTTCTAGCTCCCCACCCTCCCCTTTAAAGGGTGACTTGCTCTGCGCCAGACCGTGCTCCATCCTGCTGCCGCCTCGGGCTCAGCGGTTCTACTGCTCTGTTCGCGCTCGCGCCCGGTGCCCCGCATCTCCTACAGAGGGACATCCCCTGAGATGGAGAGCAAGGCCCTACTTCTGCTGGCTCTGAGCGTGTGGCTGCAGAGTCTGACCGCCTCCCGCGGAGGGCTGGTCGCCGCCGACAGTAAGTTTTTTGCGCGCAGACTCCCCACTTGCAGAATAGGCTCAGTGGCCATTTGCACACGTTGTGAGGATGAGAAGGAAAGAAAGTAGGAAGGGGTTGCGATGAGCACCGGGGACTCTCCTAGCCCGAGCGCTTGCCTCCGAAAGGGTCGCGGGGGTGGGATCTAGAAGGAGCACGGAGGAGACTTTTCCTCCGATCTCTCTGGGGCGGCTCCCAGTACCCCTTTCTCCCTTTCGCGCGCAGTCCTCTCTACTCCGGCTGCGGCTGAGTTCCCTGGAGCCTGGGCTCTGCAGGGAAAGGAGCCGGGTAGGGCCCGTGGAGTGTGAGGGGCGGGGCCAGGGAGGCGGGCGGAAGGGCTCCGCCCGCGGTGACCTGCTTTAACCTCTCCTCTTGCAGGGGCCCTGGGATGAAATGAAGGGGCCAAGGTGACCCTGGCTTGGCCTTGGTCGCAGCTCAGCCCCAGCCAGTGAGAGCGCGAGTAAAAAGTGGCCCCTTCTGGAGAAGCCGGCCCGTGGGGGAGCGGGGGGAGGCACTGACCCCCACTCTGGACACTCTTGCTCTCCACGTGGAGGAGAGGACGCGGGGCGCGAAGTCCTGGGCACGCGGGGTCCTGCACGCACTGGCGCGCCGGGGAAGCTGTCTGTCCATCTTCCACTCTTGTACCCTCGGCTTTACTTAGCCAGCAGCAAACCTGGTGAAGGGTTGACCACCGCTCCCCTCACCCCCACCCCACGCCGTGAAAAACGTGGCAGAGCGACCAGCGGTCTGACCGCTGACTTGGAGATTGCCAGGTTTGCGCTTGGCTACCCTTGCTGTCCTCGGACTGTTCTCGGAGCTGAGCCCGACTCGGGCGCCCTGCCCCGCGGTGCGGTCCGAGCTCTTGGGGCTTCTTGGGCGCCGCGGGGAGGCCACTGGCGGAACCCCAGTCACCGCTCACCAGGGATAAGGCGTCCAGGCCAGATGTGAGTTTATTGCAGGGAAGAAGAGCGCCCAGCTCGAGACCTGCCCACAGTAGAGGCAGCCTGTGTAACTTGAGCCTTGGTTCAGCTAACACACAGCAGAACTAAAAAGGCAGCTGAAGCAAGTCATTAAAAGAGGCAACGTTTTCTTTTTGGTGGAATTGCAGTTAGGGCGTGTGGAGCCTGGCCGTTCCGGAGGGCCCAGGGGCGGGTTCCTGGATGTGCTTTCAGGCGGCACGTCCTGCAGTGGCTCATTTTATAGTGAAGTTTGTCTCTAACTTTGCTGCTAAGTTGTCCCTGACTTTGCTATTTCAGCACAGAGTTTTGAAATAACATTTTTAATTTATTTAAGTCGGAGTAAAATTGCTTTACCATGTTGTGTTAGTTTCTGATGTATATGATTTTTGATAGGTAAAAAAAAGGAAAGCTGATAAAAGTATCTTTCCTGTCAGATCAGTTTGAGAACACTGGAGGTTCAATTCGTTGTTGTTCAGTCGCTAAGTCGTGTCTGACTGTTTGCAACCCCATGGACTGCAGCACACCAGGCTTCCCTGTCCTTCACCATCTCCTGGAGTTTGCTTATACTCGTGGCCAGGGAGTTGCTGATGCCATCCAATCATCTCATCCTCTGTTGTCCCCTTCTCCTACTGCCTTCAATCTATCCCAGCATCAGGAGAAAGGAGACATGGGTTTTATCCCTAGGTCGGGAAAATTCCCTGGAAGAGGGCATGGCAACCCAGCGGGGTATTCTTGCCTGGAAAATCCCATGGATGGTGGGATCCAGCAGGCTAGGGTCCATGGGGTCCCACAGAGTCCTACAGGACTAGGGCGACTGACCAGACACACAGGCAAACATCTTACCAAGTAGCACGTATGTTTTACACTATCTGAGAAAATGGCTGAAACAAACTCCAAATTCTTGTTTCAGATAGTACATCACGGGATAATGTTACTTAGACCAGAAACACACGCAAATAAGTGTCATTCACAGTTTTAAAGTTTTTGTCAGACTTCCTGAGAGATTCAGGACCCTAAATTACTGGGCTAGTAAGTGTCATCTCTCTGGATTTTGCTTCCTCAGTCCTAAAATGAGAAATTTAGACCAGACTCAAATCCTCTTAGACCCTTTAATTCCTTACTCTTCCATGCAAATAGACACAAGTGATTAAGGAATTAAATTGGATTTTAATCAATCTATGTTTTTCCTAGCTATAAATGCTTTGTAAGGGAGGAATCATTTAGAAAAGGGCTTGAAATTAATCCCCCTCATCCTTCCTTCCCACTCTCACTCTAACCCCCATCCCCTCTTTATATTATGCCTCTCCTATCACAGCAACTCTCTGCCCTCTTTCTCCTCCAAACTAATTTAGGTAGGAATGTAAGACATTCAGAGTAGAAAGGAACAAGTGTGAGGAGGGAATGGTAAGCACCACCACCTCTGGGCTCTGACTATACTTCTCTGTTTTCGATTTCTAAGAAAAATATGAGGATGTGGGCACTGCCCTCAGGCTCTTTTTTTTCCTTGGAGCCACCACAATCTCTGCATGGCCTCATTAGGAAATTTGAAGAGCTCAGTAGCTACAAGTCTGTTTGACTGGCCATAGAGAATTTCTAGGCTAATATCTGAGTTAAACATGATGAGTGATGACAGCAAAATAGCACATAGCACCTTCCAATGAAACAGAGCTCAGCAAGAGCATGATTGATTAATGTATGGAAAGGTGGGAGTCAGGCACCGGGGAAGATTTGGCAGCAGGAAATGTTCACTTTCGTTCTGGCAGTGTATTTTTAGCTCAATCATCCTTTCTTGCTTTATTTCAGGAGGAGAAATTAGGCTGTAGAGTTTACAGCTGCCGTTTTTGCAAACATTTTTTTCTATAAAATTGGAAAGTAAATCTGCTTGTTAGGTAAACAAGCACCTTGTCTACATTGGAATATCTGAAAACTTCAATCAGTTCAGTCAGATAGCAACACCAATTTTTTTCCCAAAACCTTTTTTTTTTTTTTT
>SJYV01031543.1:121935-307538 GCA_006410875.1 Neotragus pygmaeus
GGGGGGGGGGGGGGGGGGGAAGGGGGTCAGCATTCTATAGAAGCTGAGTCGATAACTATGACCATCAGCCTCAGAGAAGAGACGAATCACTGATGACATTCTTTAGGAGTGTATGTTTGTGTGTGTCAGAGAGGAAAAACAAACAAAGAAAGGAAAGAAGTAAAAACTTTAAAAGAATGGCATTATAATTGAGCTCATATACCTCATGTCTTCATATAAAGGTTAATCTTATTTATCTGATAACTGTGAACAGCCTTTAGATTCACTTTTCTGGGATGCTCAATGCTCCTCCTATAATGTACCTTCTGTAAGCATACCTTTAAAGGGTTTGGACTTGACCTAATTTCATCTCTGTGAGTTATTATCTGTGTTAAGATAACTCCTAGCCTTTGTTGACACAGTTTGATTTTTTTGTTATTTATTTAGGAATTTAGAGATAAAGATTACATAGTCAAGAAATGCATTGACTTGTAACTTGACCTCAAATCTCTCCTTAGTGTTTGATGAGGACACATCTCATGGTGTGATGTTACTAATATGATGATTCAAATTCAGAACAGAGGCCTTAAAAAGGATTAAATGTTAGGCAACTGCCCCCGTAACACACACTGTTCTAAGGTGGCTTTACTTCTAAGGGGATCTAGTGAAAGGTCCTTCTACTATCATTTCCATGTATAAAAAACAATAATTTCCATAGTAGCAGTTGGGTCAAATCAGTTCAATCTGCCCGCCAGGAGCAATTCCCAGTGTATATATTATGATGACTAAACATACTGTTGACCCACGGTCAGGGTCCATCCTTCTCCCTAACTCTTCCTAGCTTAAGTCAGTTGTATGAGGGCTGGTAGAAATCGGGAAATCACACTCATCTTTAGAAGGCCAAGACATCCTTAAGGGATTACAAACAACCAGGGATGTGGAAATACCTTTGGTATGTGTCAACACCAAGGAGAGGGAAAGACTGATTAAACACCAGTAGCATCTATAATTTCATATACAGAATAGACAAAGAATTGAAAACATCACATAGCATATAGAGGGGTACTGTTTTCTTGTCAAAGGTTTCATTATGCTTTCTGTAACTTAAAAAAAAAAAAATCCATGAAAAGCAAAACAGAAGTTTCCAAATACAAATTTTCTTGCAAATGTATGAAATTTCTTCTATTTTTCTTTACAAGCTATGTAGCCCATAGAAATGATGGTTGTGGGAAATTGGAGCTCTGAGTGATCCATATGGTAATCTGGTACAAGAGTTAAAGATTTAGTAGACTTTTCTTTTTCATAGAAATATACAAATCCTGCCTTAATAATTTCAAAGAATATTCTTAGTCATTTCAAAACCACCAGTAACTCTAGGGCCACCATGTTGCATAATTCTAGAAAAAAATAGACTAAAAGTGACTGTTATCCTCTGGAGTTATGCATAGCAATAATCTTAAATATCAGTTTGGCAACCAGGTGGTGGGCGAGATCTGTCTGCCAGATTGTTCAGGTTATTTCTGCTTTAAAAAGCTTGCTGATTGAACATGTTAAAATAAGACTGTTAAGAAGGGAAACATAAATTATTTGATACAGAGTGATGTGGGTAAAACTAACCTAGTTTGAAATTTTCTAAGGCAGTTTCTAACAGTAAAATAACTTCTTGAACAAAATCAAAAGTAAATTGCAATACAATTTACTTAAAATTTACTTAAAATGTTTACTAAGATATAGTATGTACTTCCTATAAATACCCTGTGAAGATTCATCAACATTTAGAAGTATTGTCCAGAGACCCAAAAATAGGCCAAAGTTTTCTTTCTCTCCTGATTCAGTCAAGGCTTAACAATGAAGAGTGGATTCTTACCAAAACCACCTCTGCTGTAATATTTTAAGCATCGGTTTTGTGTGGAAGTCTGTGAAGACATAAGAATTATTGGGGGAAAGAATTAATCATAATTCATACATAGCACAGATATTTCTGAACAAATCACTAAAGCAATTTTGAACTGATGTATCTTGCCTTGTAGGAAAGAATAATTCCATACAAAATTTCCCCATGCTTCCAACTTTTCTTCTTGTTAAAATGTTTAAAATAATGCTAGTGAAAAGGAAACCGTCTTCCCTCAAACAAGGTTTGTTGTTGCTTGTTTTTGTTGTTCGGTCATTATGTCCGACTCTCTGTGACCCCAAGAGCTACAGCATACCAGGCTTCCGTGTGCTTCACTGTCTCTCAGAGTTTGCTCAGACTCATGTCCATTGAGCTGGTGATGCCATTCAACTATCTTATCCTCTGCAAAGTGTCAGATACAGCTGAGCACTGGCCCACTGTCAACTTTGAGTACCACTGGAGGATCAACCATTCTCTTGCAATCCACTTTCTTTCTTTTTTTTACTTTGGAAACAGAAATGGCATTAGTGGTATTTGCTTGTGAATCTAAAACACACTAGTCCAGCAAATAAAACAAACCACCCTCTAATTAACCTGCTATCCAATTTTTCCTTTTCAGAGATTACAGGAGGAAAAGATTTTAGAGACATTGAAAGTAAATTTGCTCTCAGGACTCCTGAAGACACAGCTGAGGACACTTGCCACCTCATTCCTGGAGTGACGGAATCTGTGGCTAACTGTCACTTCAACCACAGCAGTAAAACCTTTGTGGTGATCCATGGCTGGACGGTAAGGAAGGCTCTTTAGGAAGGAGTAGACCGGCATGAACTAAGCATTCTAACAGGCTTGCTGAGAGCCCAGTGAGTGATGGGAACCCGGCGATGGCTTTGCTTTAAACTGGAATAAAAACAGTTCTGGCTCAGGTGGGGACTGAGGAATCTAAAGCAACAAGTTGCCTACTATACAGAGTGAAGTAAGTCAGAAAGATAAAAATGCGTATGTATAGAATCTATAAAGCTGGTACTGATAAAATTATTTGCAGGGCAACAATGGAGATACAGACATAGAGAACAGACTTATACACATGGGTGAGAGAGGAAGAAGAGGGTGGGATGTATGGAGAGAGTAACATGGAAACATACATCACCACATGTAAAATAGATCGCCAATGGGAATTTGCTGTATGACTCAGGGAACTCACACTAGGCTCTATAACAACCTAGAGGGGTGGGATAGGGAGAGAGGTGGGATGGAGGTTCCAGAGGGAGGGAGCATAGATATACCTATGGCTGATGCATGTTAATGTTTGGCAGAAATCAACACAATACTGTAAAGCAATTATCTTTCAATTAAAAATAAATTTTTAAAAAGTATATAAAAAAAGCCACAAGTTCATGGGTACTTCCTCTGGACAGTGCTAGCCTTCAGTTTACCATGGTGCCTAGCTGTGACCTCAGACTGACCATTCCCCTAGTCTTTGCTCAAATACAGAGCAGAGTGTAGGTTAGCAGAGTGTAAGTTAGTGGAGACCTGACATGATCCTGATTCATTCGTTGCATTGCCCAAGTCCTTTCCTAAGGAAGATGACCTGTGAGAGGGAGGAGAGGGCTGGGGTAGAGGGAAGAGACTGTTTGTGTTCTGCTTTGCTATTCTCTAGCTCTGTGACTGGATTCAGCCACTTCTCACTCCTGGGCCTCAGTTTACTGATCTGTTAAAAAAAATGAATTTAGACTGGACGTCCCTCCTCTCCCAACATTCTCCAACTGTAAACTGTAGGGAGCTTTTCTAGAGATGAAAGAGGGCTAGCCAGGGAACTGTCATGCAAGATGATTAGCAAAGGTAAAAACTGCTTATATTTACTTTTCAAGAATATGAAAAAAGTAGTTCTCTTTAAATATACCAGCTAGTCCCTTTATATGGTATAGTTCTTACTTAACTAGTTTGTTTTCAATATTTTCAATCCTTAATGAACAGATTTTTATAGCTCATTAAAAAGAACTTAGATAAAATTGATGCTTAAATAAATATTATCTTTCCATTATGTCCAGAGTTTGTGAATGTAGTAATAGATACTTAACTTTAATGAGATGAATCAGCTAATGGTTGCTATTTCTACTCCTGATTTTTTTTCCTATATAACTTAAGTGCCTTTGTTATTGACAGTGTAGGACACTTGCGATTACTTTTATAAAGATGAAGGCAACAACTAATGGATTTCACAGGAATATTTATTTTAACAAAACACATCTATTTGCTAGAGTTCAGGAACATATTATATATCTTATGATGAAGCTGCATTTTCAAATTTTTGACATAGTTTTTTTACATTTTAAGAGGTTTATATTGGAAAATATAATCTCTGGTTATTTTAGACACATTTTGGCTATATTTAGAACTTAGCTTTTAATACTTTTCAAAAAAGTTTAAGCTTAACATTCATATGACAAAAATAAATTAAATATCTCAGGTATCTCAACTTCTCCTGGAGAGAATTTTATAATTTAGGAATTTTTGAAAAATGTTTCCTCCTCACACTAAGATGATATGACTCACCCAGTATCAGTAGATAGTGGTAATTTCTATCATTAGCCCCACTGCTTAGTAAGACTACTTATACTCTTCACATGTGTCCTGACATTTTTGAGTGCCTGGGCTCAAAGGCTGGGCCACTGGCTATGGGACTGAGTTTCATTCTGCAGAACTAGGTGGTCTGTGCAACAACTCATCTAGGCATTTCAGTGAACAACCTGGCTTCTTCAGTGGGGCCACTGGGTGAAGGTGGCAAGGAAGACTTCAGGGGCAGCTGTGTGCCTCGGATGCTGCTGCTGCTAAGTCCCTTCAGTCATGTCTGACTCTGTGCGACCCCATAGACGGCAGCCTACCAGGCTCCTCCGTCCATAGGATTTTCCAGACAAGATTACTGGAGTGGGGTGCCATTGCCTTCTCCGTATGCACCTGTGAATCGAAGCTATTAAAAAGTAGTACTGATTTAAGGAAACTGAGAAGGAAAAAAGCTAGGAAATATTACCTTTTTGAAACTGAAGAAGGTGGGTCCTTGTTTTCCAGTCCTTTGTTGGGTTGTTGTTATTGTCCAGTCACTCAGTCGTGTCTGACCTTTTGTGACCGCATGGATTGTAGCATGACAGGCTTACCTGTTCTTCAATATCTCCCAGAGCTTGCTCAAACTCATGTCCATCAAGTCGGTGAAACCATCCAATCATCTCATCCTCTGTCGTCCCCTTCTTCTCCTGCCTTCAATCTTTCACATCATCAGGATCTTTTCTAATGAGTGGTCTTTTGTCTTCGCATCAGGTGGCCAAAGTACTGGAGCTTCAGCTTTAGCATCAGTCCTTCCAATGAATATTCAGGACTGATTTCCTTTAGGATTGACTGGTTGGATCTCCTTTCAGTCCAAGGGACTCTCAAGTGTCTTCCCCAACACCACAGTTCAAAAGCATCAATTCTTCTGTGCTTAGCCTTCTTTATAGTCCAACTCTCACATCCATACATGACTCCTGGAAAAATCATAGCTTTGACTAGACAGACCTTTGTTGGCCAAGTAATGTCTATGCTTTTTAATATCCTTCTAGGTTGATCATAGCTTTCCTTCTAAGGAGCAAGCATCTTTTAATTTCGTGGCTACAGTCACCATCTGCAGTGATTTTTCAGCCCACGAAATAATCTGCCATTGTTTTCCCATCTATTTGCCATAAAGTAATGGGACTGGATGCCATAATCTTCGTTTTTTGAATGTTGGGTTTAAGCCAGCTTTTTCACTCTTCTCTTTCACTTTCATCAAGAGGCTCTTTAGTTCCTCTTTGCTTTCTGCCATAAGGGTGGTGTCATCTGCATATCTGAGGTTTTTTATATTTTTTGGGGGGGTTACTTATAAAAGTGTCTTATGTTAAATTTTAAAAAGAAAGGATAAGATTATTAGGCAGTTACTAAAATTATCAGTCGCTGTAGGGGTAGGTTGGGTTCCTTGCTCTTTGACAAACTGCCCAATTCAGAAGCACTGATAGTACAGAAAAAAGTTGTAATAGAGGTTGAGAGAAAATAAGATTTTCCTGCCTTATCTGAGGTAAGCTGCTCAGCCATTTAAGGGTATGGGACTAAATGAGGAGGTTCTGCAGCTTTGTCATGAGAAACCCAAGGGAAGGCTTAGCATGCAGAGTGCCCAGGACACTTCCCAGGAGGCAGTGCAGCCACAGATGTCCTGGAGCTTGGCCACCTGCTTGTGTTTAAGTACAGGGCTCCAATTGTGATGTTGGAGCTCCTCACCCCTGGCTAAAAGGAGGAGTGATTAGCATTGTGTTCTGGAGAAACGACGTCATCCTCTCTGGAAAGGCAGCTGCAAATGGTGGTTAGCCTTCAACCTCCAAGAGAGGAGAAAGATGGGGCAGCACCAACTCTCTAGGGTTTTATGCTGGACAGGCATTGCATCTGGTTCTTCCAAAGACCCAGGCTTTGCACCCTGACTGGAAGCAGCCACACAGAGATGTGTTCATAGAAGATTCCAACTTGTTCCTAGTGATCTCACATCACCTTTGTGGTTTTTTTGGCTTTGCTTTCTCTTCATGCTTGAGATAGCTTATCAGTTCAGTTCAGTCACTCAGTCGTGTCTGATTCTTTGATCCCATGGACTGCAGCATGCCAGGTTTCCCTGTCCATCACCAACTCCCAGAGCTTGCTCAAACTCAATGTCCATCAAGTTGGTGATGCCATCCAACCATCTCATCCTCTGTCAGCCCCTTCTCCTCCTGACTTCAATCTTTCCCAGCATCAGGGTCTTTTCCAATGAGTCAATTCTTCTCATCAGGTAGCAAAAGCATTGTAGTTTTACCTTCAACATCAGTCCTTCCAGTGAATATTAAGGACTGATTTCCTTTAGGATTGATTGGTTTAATCTCCTTGCAGTCCAAGGATCTCTCAAGAGTCTTCTCCTACACCACAGTTCAAAAGCATCAGTTCTTCGGTGCTCAGCTTTTTTATAATCCAACTCTCACATCCATACATGACCACTGGAAAAACCATAGCTTTGACTAGACAGACCTTTGTCAGCAAAGTAATGTCTCTGCTTTTTAATATGCTGTCTGTGTTGGTCATAGATTTTTCTCCAAGGAGCAAGCATCTTTTAATTTCATGGCTGTAGTCACCATCTGCAGTGATTTTGGAGCCTTAGAAAATAAAGTCTGTCACTGTTTCCATATAGCTTATAGAGCTAGCATTTTATCACTGCAAGTAGATTGGGAACCAAAGTGGTCACAAGAAGACATTTAGGAGTGGAGAGTAACTTCCAGATCATCTGATTCCTTTGTTTCATAGATGCCCTGGTAAGGTTAAAACAGTGTCTGTGTTAATAGACATAATTAGAGGAAGAACTGAGATTGGAACCACCACCTTCTGAGTCCCAGGCTTGCTTTTTCCTTCTATAAAGCACAACAATGTGGTGAAAATTTATCCACTTTGTTAGTGTCAGGCGTGAATCGAGAATTCATGTTTTAATGTTTTACCCTACAAAATAGATTAAAAAGAATGGAAGTATATGGCTGATTTATGTTGATATACTGCAGAAAACAACACAATCAGTTCGGTTCAGTCGCTCAGTCGTGTCCGACTCTTTGAGACCCCATGAATCCCAGAACGCCAGGCCTCCCTGTCCATCACCAACTCCCGGAGTTCACTCAGACTCGCGTCCATCGAGTCAGTGATGCCATCCAACCATCTCATCCTCAGTCGTCCCNCCAGTTACATTCAAATGATGAGCAATGGAATGCTAAGATGATACTGATGGAGACTAAAACTAATGGGAATTAAAAAATCTCTGAGTGACTTCCCTGGTGGTTAAGAATTCACCTCACATGAAGGAAACACAGGTTCCATCTCTCCATGGGGAACTAAGATCCCACGTGTGGTAGAGCAACTAAGGCCACATACCTCAACTACAGAATTCATGCATCCCAAAGGAGAGATCCCACATAATGAAATGAAAAATCCCACATGCACAACTAAGACCTCATGCCACCAAATATATAAATAAATAAGTCTCTGAGGACTTTTTGTTTTCCCTCTAAGGCCTAGATCCAGCTGGACCTAACTTCGAGTATGCAGAAGCTCCAAGTCGCCTTTCTCCTGATGATGCGGATTTTGTAGACGTTTTACACACGTTCACCAGGGGGTCACCTGGTCGAAGTATCGGAATCCAGAAACCAGTAGGGCATGTTGACATTTACCCTAATGGAGGCACTTTCCAACCAGGATGTAACATTGGGGAAGCTCTCCGTGTGATTGCAGAGAGAGGCCTTGGAGGTAAATATAATTCAGAAGTTAACTAAATGTAAGTTGTTGTCTTAACTCTTACTGACCAAGTGCCCTATCATTCTCCACAAGTACATAGTTTGAACACATTTAGCCAAGATGTGTTTCTGAAGAATTTTACCATGATCACCTTGGAGCCTCAATACTTCCTGGGGTCAGATAGACATTTCATCTTGTCTTATATTATAAGCTGCACTGAATACTGCACTTGCAGTAATAAAAGGGAAAAAAACAAACAGTGAGATGGCAAGAAAACTGCCTTGCCTTTGATAAAATATTATTTGCTACACATTAAACTTTGAATACAGTGCAAAACCAGTAGAGTTATTTTAATTCTACTAAAAGTAAAGGACATGTCAATTAGTCCAAATTTCTTTTGCCAGCCTTTTAAAGTGATGTACAAATCAAAAACAAATCACCATTCCCTAACAATAAATATTCCAAGTTTTAAAAAGAAAATACAGTTTAATATTAGTTTTTAATGTTGAATAATCATGTTAAAGTGAAAGTGAAGTCTCTCAGTCGTGTCCAACTCTTTGCGACCCGTGGACTATAGCCCACCAATCTCCTCTGTCCATGGGATTCTCCAGGCAAGAATACTAGAGTTGGTTACCATTATGATTTGTTTTAAGGGATCTTTGCATACCTCGTGGACAATGGGACCTACCTATAACCAATATACTCTGGGGTTTTGGGCATACGTTATAGAATTTACAGCATAATGTTACTAATTTTAATTGGTAAAAAAGCTTATGATAAAAAGCTCTACTTTTATGACATTGCTGATTATTTCTATAATTATACATTTATAGAAATATGTAAATAATATGTTTTATAATTATAGAAATTATAGAAATAATTATTAACAATTCTATTATTTCTATAATTTAATATAGAAATCATGAACAGTGACACACTCCTCAATTATTCTGTTAATATGGCAATTATACCTATGATGTGGTTTCTAGGGGTATACTTCCAGAAGCATCTAGAGGTATTATATACTTTCAATATAAGCAAAAGGTGTGATGAACTGGGGGAAATCAACTTCTATCATGGATGTCCTTATTACAGCTTCATAAACATACTCACAAATGTAAGACAACAAAAGCGTCTTAAGTTCCTGATAAGATTGGCAGCTTTAACACTCTTGGGGTAGGGAAGAAGCTGCTATCAAGAGTGCCTCCTTAAACAGGACCTACAATCAAGGAGATCATTTTGTTCTAACACCACATCTCAGCTGTATTAGACATGCAATGAGACACTCATTGTGAACTGTCACAGAGTTGAAATGTGCGTGTCTCTTTTTCCCCAGATGTAGACCAGCTAGTGAAGTGCTCCCACGAGCGTTCCGTTCATCTCTTCATTGACTCTCTGTTGAATGAAGAAAATCCAAGTAAGGCCTACCGGTGCAATTCCAAAGAAGCCTTTGAGAAAGGTCTCTGCCTGAGCTGCAGAAAGAACCGTTGCAACAACATGGGCTACGAGATCAACAAGGTCAGAGCCAAAAGAAGCAGCAAGATGTACCTGAAGACTCGTTCTCAGATGCCTTACAAAGGTATGCTGGAGACTGTTATAAATAGTAAAATGGATTTGATCTTATTTTTTTTATTATCATGCTTATTAAGCATCACATGTACTGATTTTGTCCATTGCAATAGAGATGATAAAACAATATTGCTAAATTCTGAGCCCTCATTTTTGTTTCTGTTGGTAGAGAGGAAGTTGTACTAATCCATTTTGCTGGAGTTCCTCATTCCCGCTGCTTGTAAGGCCCAGGGCACAACTGCACTACCCTGGGCAGCAGTTCTGCCTGCCCCATCCTCTGTGCTGTGCCCGTTAGCATGGGCCACCACATGAGTACCAGGCTCTGAGTTCATTTGAAACCATTCATACAGAGTCATCAAACTATGGCCCTTGAACCAATTTCAGCCCATCATCTGCTTCTTTAAAAAAAACTTGTTAGAATGTAACCACATTAATTTATTTCTGTATTGACTAAGGTTGCTTTCATGCCTCCATGGCAGAGTTGAGTGGTTGAGACAGAGACTATTTGGCCCGCAAAACCTAAACTCTTTACTCTCATCCTTTGCAGAAAAAGGATGCCAACTCCTAAAATCTGCTTTGGGGCTTCCCAGGTGGCTCAGTAGTAAAGAATCTGACTACAATACAGGAGACGCAGGTTCAGTCCTTGGGTTGGGAAGATCTCCTGCAGAAGGAAATGGCAACCCACTCCAGTATACTTGCCTGGAGAATCCCATGGTCAGAGGAGCCTGGTGGGCTACAGTCCATGGGGTTGAAAAAGAGCTGGACATGACTGAACTACTAAACAACAAACAGCAAAGTCTGCTTTAAGTGAAGGCAGGAACCACCTGTATTTGAAAATGGAACTAGTCCTAAGAGGGAAGAATATACCAAACCTTCTAGGACACTCCCAGTTTGTTAAGAATCTGAGTCTCCTGCATTGCAGGCAGATTCTTTACCATCTGAGTCGCTTAGGAAGCCCAGTACCCGATCAAAGATGACTACTTTCTGGGTCTGCTTACCAAGTCAGATACACCTGGATTCTTCCTGTCCACTAGAACCACACTCTTCTGCAAGGGAGTAGAATTCAAAGCCTGAATATTCTAGTAGTAAGCACTGTACAGATATGAAGCAGTCTTTCCGAGTCACATTTATAGCCATGTATGAACACTTCCTGTTGATCACTAATAAGATGCAGTCTGCTGTTGAGAGTGTATGCTTGTTTGTGCTGTGGTGTTTCCGTAAAGACTGATCAGAGCTTGTTCTGATTTTCTCTCTACAGTCTTCCATTACCAAGTAAAGATACATTTTTCTGGAACTGAGAGTAATACATACACCAACCAGGCCTTTGAGATCTCTCTGTATGGCACTGTGGCTGAGAGCGAGAACATCCCTTTTACCCTGTGAGTAGCCACAGGATTTTACCTTCAGCATGGGGGCTTATCATGGCACTGTTACCTGCCCTGACCATCAGTCTGAGGAACAGGAAGGGCATAGGATAGCAGTCCCCAATCTTTTTGTCACCAGGGACTTGTTTTGTGGAAGACACTTTTTTCCATGGACCGGGAGATGGGGGATGGTTTCAAGATGATTCAAGCTCATTACATGAACTGTGCACTTAATTTTTATTATTATTACATCAGCTCCACCTCAGATCATCAGGCATTAGATCCTAGACCTCTGGCACAGGACTCCTAAAAAAAGGTGTACTCAACAGAAAAATTTTTTAAAAGCTTTAAATATTTTAAAAGGCAAAAGATGTTCATTATAGTGGTACCCACAGTAGCATAAATTAGAAGTAAAGTAAGTGTCCAAAACTGAGGCAATGGTTAAATGAACTGTGGTTCAACAAATCAATAAAATTAATCAAGCCTCTAAAAAGTGTAGTTATAGAAAACTAGGTAAAGCATGTTAAAAAGTGGAAGGTAAAACATGAAGTTAATAAAGAAAAAATAGAGAATTGCATGTACACTATGATTGTGACAAAGGAAACACATGTTCACATATCAATACAAATAAGAGGGAAATATATGAAAATGAAAATAATATCTCTAAATGATGGACTTATGAATTTTTTCTGTTAGGAATTATATAATTCATATTGTTAGGATAAAAGTTGGAATACTTTAAAGGGGTGTAGCCATCTTTCAAAATATGCTAAGTACCATTGACATTCATCTTGTGTATTTTGTTGGACATTTTTTGCATTTTTAAAATATTCCCCAAACAATAAAGCTATTTACCTTTTAGGAGGAAGAAAAAGGGAAAAAATTCCGATTCTCCGAACTAACCAAATATGTTGATCTTTTCAGGCCTGAAGTTTCCACAAATAAGACATATTCCTTTCTACTTTACACGGAGGTGGATATTGGAGAATTGCTAATGTTGAAACTCAAATGGATTAGCGATTCCTACTTCAGCTGGTCCAACTGGTGGAGCAGCCCCGGCTTTGATATCGGGAAGATCAGAGTAAAGGCAGGAGAGACTCAGAAAAAGTAAATAATTTTTCTCCATTCACTTCTGATTCACTCAAATGTCTTTACCTAGAAATAGTATTTCTGGAGCCTCCAACATTCAGGTGAAACTTTAGTAGGCTTTGTTTTTAAAACTATATACCTATACCCAGGGATTGAACCCAGCTCTCCTGCATTGTAGGCAGACTCTTTACCTTCTGAGCCACCAAGAAAGCCCCATTCAGTATAAAAGTTTTAAATCCTCTGAGGCTCTATATGCAATTCATTTAAAACTATATACCTAGATAATTATTCTTATTATTTTTTAAGATTATTATTTTATTATTATACTAGAGAAGTTATGGTATTTCTGCATTTCATGGAAAGAAAACATAAACAACAGTGAGTTGCCACAGTCACTGAGTAAAGCTGAGATTAGAAGTCAAGAATCTCAGCTTCTCATTTAACATTGATTCCTGCAAGCACGAAACAGTTATGCAGAGAAACTTAGTGATGCCACTCGGACATTCAGAGGTTAAAACCAACCTCAGGACTTCCCTGGCAATTCAGTTGTTAAGATTGAAAGCTTCCACTGCAGCGGGTGTGGGTTTAGTCCCTGGCTGGGGAGCTAAGATCCCACATGCCAAGAGGTATAGCCAAATATTATTTAAAAATAAAATAAAAGCCAACCTCTTAAAGAAAGATGAGATTCCAACATAATCTCATCCTCTCTCCCCTACCCAAATCCACATAGATCTATAAAATGAATTGCATAGAGAGCCTCAGAGGATTTAAAATTTTTATGCTGAATGGGGCCTTCTTGGTGGCGCAGAAGGTAAAGAGTCTGCCTACAATGCAGGAGACCTGGGTTCATCTCTGGGTTGGGAAATCCCCTGGAGAAAGAAATGGCTTAGCTACTCCAGTATTCTTGCCTGGGGAATTCCATGGACAGAGGAGCCTGGCAGGCCGCAGTCCGTGGGAATGCAGAGTCAGCCACGACTAAGTGACTACACTTTCACTTTCTTTCATACTGAATGTACAGGGATTTTGTAAACTTCAGTATACCATTATTGTAAATAAAAATGACTCTTTAAATTAGGATCAATAATATATTTCTCCTTTGTCATTTTCTTTTATAACCAAAGTAGGGGAGGGAAAGAAGTTGTGAATGAAGAGGCTATACAGAGTAGTGTTTCTCTAGCAGGGCCAGTTGAAGGCTGATTTCTGAATTCCTTAATGCAGACACTAAGAAGTGGTAAAGTTGATCTTGTATCATCTTTTGGTAAGAACCTGGTGATTTTAAACCTGCTCCAGGCTATCTGTATGCCTGTCTATATTAATGAACAAGCTTTATTGCCGAACAGTGCATTAAGCCCGCAAATAACCATCTGATTCAGATGTGTCGCTAACTGGAATGGCCTGAGTATAAATAGTTAATTATTGGAAATATCAAAACAGTCAGAAGAATCATGTAAGTTTCAGACAACCCTGAAAGAAGAATTTATTTTTGAACAGTCATTTTTATTGTTCCAATATGCTGTGTTCACATACATTTTCTTTTACAGGGTGATCTTCTGTTCCCGGGAGAAAATGTCTTATCTGCAGAAAGGAAAGTCACCTGTGATATTTGTGAAATGCCATGACAAGTCTCTGAATAGAAAGTCTGGCTGGTGAGCATCATGGGCTCAGGCTCTCTGGGTATCTTGAACTTGCTCTCCAAGGGATGCTGCTTCATGCTTTGCCCTTTACCCCTGAACTAGAGGCTTGGACTGAGTCTTGTGATGAGAACCTTCAGGTGGTCTTTCTTAAAGTCTTCTATATACACATTAGGGGGCTTCCCAATGGCTCAGTAGTAAAGAATCTGCTTGCCAATGCAAGAGATGCGAGTTCAGTCCCTGGGTCAGGAAGATGCCCTGGAGTAGGAAATGTCAACCCACTCCAGTATTCTTGCCTGGGAAATCCCATGGACAGAGGAGCCTGGAGGGCTACAGCCCATGGGGTCACAAAGAATTGGACATAACTGAGCGACTGAACATACACACACACGCACATTAGATCTGTCCATTTGCTTTTAGCAGTACTTCCTCTATTTTCTTTTTCCTGTTCTTTTTGCCAGCTCTGGTGCACTTCGTAGGTTTTATTTTACTTCTTGAACTACCACAAAATCTTCACTTCCGCTTTTTCCTGTACTGCAGCCCTGCTCCCTTTACAGACCTGTGTGCAGAGCATATATCACAAGTTTGTAGCCATCACTGTGGCTATGGGAACAGCTCCTCTGGGAGGTACCCAGGGGAGTGAAACATCAGCCAAAACCAGAGTCCTCCTTGATTCTGAGTGCCAGCAGATTCCAGGACAGCGAGCCAAAGGGGCAGCCACCAAGCATCCGTCTCAAAACCCCCAAAGACGGAAAGCTTATGGACTTAAGAGTTGAGAAGATGGTTCTCTTTTCCACCTCAAAACAACTGCCTGGCTCTTTTCTACCTGACCTTTTAATCCACATGGCAGTTGTCAGCTGAATTTTTCCAGAGCGTCAGTGCTAAGTAGAGACTGAACATGTGACTGCCTCTCTCTCCACCATGTCCCCTCCTGGAATTCCCAAAGTATGCCACTTCCATTCCTCCACTCATCCCCCTGCCAGATGCCAGTGCTGAAGGGTTGTAGGTATAAAGGGGAAAGCTTAGATCATATCATACCAGCCAGTGACACGAGAAAACAATGGGAAAAGTTGGTCACAGCATCGTCCGGAAATAGAAAAGCTAATTGCTTTTGGTTTGTCTTCCCCAGTTACATTTACAGACAAAAGTACAGAAGAATTCTCTAATCAGAAAAAGCATATTAAAGGCTCTATGTGACATATCTCTTTTATTTTTAATTTCTATTTTATAACAGTTTATCAATGGATAAGTATGGATTTCAGACTTTCTCTATACATGTATAATATTTACCTTCTTTTAGTTTTTTACATTATGGCTTTATGACATATATACTTTGGACAAAAGGAAGCCATCTGGGTTAAAAACATTAATGTAAGAGCGCTCAAGATAAACTTGAAATGGAGAACAGTTACCGGTGTTGAGCCAGGGAGAGTAACTGAATTTTTATCTAAGTGTATACTTCTACTAAGAGCTTCATTGCTTTGTTTTTCTTCATCACAAATCTGAGGCGATTCATATTTGTTTTAACTCTTCAAAAGGGACTCCTATAAGTAATTTTACATATGATTTATGTTACGTACAAACATACACAAACATTCTTATGTATATATTATCCCAAGGTCATCCACAACTTTAATCTGTAATGTGAATTAAAAAAAAAAAAACTTGAAAAATTAGGAACCAACTGTTATCTGTTTATCAAGTATTTCTTGTCACATTTGTATAAATTATAAGACTTTATCTAAGATAGTCTAATGATATATTCTTCATCTGATGATAAGATTACTGAAACAACAGATATTTAAGGAGTTTTTTTTTTTTTTACTCCTGAAGTTTATCTAGGAGATAATTATGACTCAGGCTAATAACCTTCTGCCATTTCTCACCTCTGTGACTAAGTCAATGAACTAAAAGCTTTTCTCTCATCTTCTGGTAAAACTCATTAGAAGACTCATATCACAAGAAAAGAAAAAAAAAATAGGTATTTTATTTAACAAGTTTTAGAAGTAAGAAATCTTGCTAAATTTTGAAATCATTCAATTCAGTCTTTTGAAAAGGATACTCCTTATCATGGCTAAGTAAATTCTAGACAGTCTTTGACTCCTATGAGGCTGCCACTTCCTCTGATTAGGTTTATTCTCACAACCTTTGTTCTGAACTTTTGGTTGACTGCTTTTTCATCTTGAAGGTGGTGAGGGACGGAAGAGGGTTATAAAACACTAAGCAGATAATAAATTGCCATTCTTCCTCTGTTTTCTCTCAGAAACTTGGCAAAGCTACAGAAGAAAGAACAGCATATGAATTCTATGAAGAATGAAGTAACTTTTACAAAAGACGCCCAGTGCTTTAGATGGTGAAAAGTGGATTTTCCTGAGTATTAACCCCAGCTCTAGCCCTATTAGTTATTTTAGGAGACAGTCTCAAATACTAAAACTAATTCAATTTGAGGTGTATAGTGGCCAAACAGCACATCTTCCAACATTAAAACAAATAACAGATATGAAAAGCACTGCATTCTGTCCTTGGAGAAAAAAATGAGTTATTTAAAATGGTAAAACAATCAGATCCCTTCATGTAGTAAGTTTAGTCATAGCCTAAAAATTGATTAAAATCTCATTTTTAATTGGGATTCTGCATTTTCTAGATTGATAAACTTCTCAAAGTTTTCTCCGAGTCTAAATATAGAAAGTAGGATTTTTTGCAGCATGAATAGGACCCGTTTACTTATCAATCAAAATCCCTATTTCCTTGGAATTACTCTCCTCTTGCCGTTGGAATGTAGTCCAGGAGGGAACCAGGAACTAGTGATTTGGAGATAGAAATGAAGAATAGAGGATAAACCACTGAACCTTTAAACACTCTCTACGGTTGGTTGCATCATAACTAGGTTACAAATTAAAGGAGATATATAAAGTTGAGATCAATTAAATCTTAATAAACTTTACAGTTTATGGTTTAGTATTTCCCCTTCCTTTTCCTGCTTTGTCTCAAGATTATATTTTAATAGTTTTTCCCTAGATAGGCTTTTCAAATGAGCCTATTATCATCAGCTGATACAGAATTTTAATTACAGAGAAAAAAAAAGATACCGTAATTTTATTATCAGATTTTCAAAATTATATTCATTGAAGTCCTTTAATGTATGATAGTTACTGTTCAATTTTAGGCTTATTTCAGCTATGCTTCAGTCAGACTTCAAGCATGTCTCTTTCTTCCCTAACTATGATAAGAAAATATGTGTTCAAGATGAAGCTTTGCATCATGCAAAGTCCTACAAATTTGAGACAAAGATTGTTTTTACTAAGTAAAGAAACAGAAAAGTTACAGTCAGTCATATAAGTACTTAAAACCATTGTGGACAATGAAAAGGATCAATTTCTATATCCACGTGAATTGTCATGAAAGTTGTTATTTTAACAACTAGTCAAGAGTGAGTGACCATTTATTTATAGTCTAGATCTCGTANTTACAGTCAGTCATATAAGTACTTAAAACCATTGTGGACAATGAAAAGGATCAATTTCTATATCCACGTGAATTGTCATGAAAGTTGTTATTTTAACAACTAGTCAAGAGTGAGTGACCATTTATTTATAGTCTAGATCTCGTATTTTCAGAATGCTTTTCTATATATTATTATAAAATGATAGAGAAGTCAAATATGTCAGAGGCTATTACTGGAAATCCAAACTGTGAATGTGTGTGGGTGTCTGAACACATATTCACGTATGAAGCCCCACATATATGATTATTCCTCAGCATGGCTTTGAAGGTAAATGATTAAGAGGTGCATTAGAACACAGTGCAATAGAAAGTGTTCCAGTGGTGCTGGAACACTCCTTTATCTGAGAGATACGATTGTGCCTGTACAAAGTAGAATGAATGCTGTGATTGACATCAGCCAGTTTGGAATGAATTCTCTCTAAAAATAAAATGTTGTGCGACTTGTTGTTGGCATCCCCCTTCATTGTTATAACTCATTAATTCTCAGGATTTGGGTTTTGAGCAAGGGTGCATCAACTTAAGAAAGTATAAATTCAATCAGTGTATGGCCCTGGGAACTCTGACTTCTACAGACTTCACTATAGATATATCAGCAATGCTTTGACTTTCAATGTTATTTATTAGCTGTAAATATATGTATGTATGTGTAAAGGGAGATTGTACATATTGGAAAGGTCATTGTGGCTATCTGCATTTATAGATGTTTGGTGCTAATTTTGTACGTGTTTTTATCAGTGACAGTTTCACTGAGCCAGCTTACTCTGATGAAACAATACAATAAAATGGGCTTTAAAAAAAACACAAAACTTACTTGTATGAAGAAATGGAATCTACTTTTAATAAAACTGACAACATTTTATTACAATGCTAAGTCATTGTTTTGTATCATTTAAGCTCCCCTTAAAATAAATTTATTCTTAGAGCCAGATTCATTCAGCAAATTTTCACTGAATAATCCCTATGCTCAGTAAAAAATACAGCTTCTAAAAATTACAGTGCACAGTATATTTTATTTTTTATATTTACATTTGTACAAAGTCTTAGAGATCATTTAAACTATAGTAAAAAGTGATACAGAATTATTCCTAAATAAAACACACAGAACTTTTCTTGCCTGCCAGATACTTCTTCACAAGTAACATGTTAGATTAATACTAAATATCTTTCACCATTTCATGGAATAATGTCTCTGTTTCTGAGATCTGATCATTAGCCATGAAGCGGATGGCATTTGTATAATAAAATGAGCACTTTGGAAGTACATTTTTAGACCTTTTCATTGAATTGTTTTGATAATGGAAAAGAACGACATACAGCCCACCCATGTAACTAAGTAGGGACTGCTTCTTAGTACAGTCAGTACTTAGTATTCTTAAACAAATTCTTGGAGAATGGATTGCTGTTCTAAGACTCAAAATAGTTTACTATTTGTTTGACTTCCTGGCCCACACTTTCTTCATTTAAAGTGTTATGAATTGTATATTTTGTTTTTCTAGTTACCTTAAACTAAAATAAGTATCGTTTTATAAAATCTGTGATGACCTCTTAAGAAATTTACACAGTCACTAATGTTTAGACACAGCATCTATCTTGTTCATTAAGGAAAGTCTTTTGGAAAGCAGAATTATTACACTGAATCTAAATGACATGTATGCTTATCAGCTACTTCTAGACAACCCAAGCTTCTAGTCTACACTGTTAGCATTCCAGCTGTGCCCATTGAGTTTTAGAAATGCAAGATCAATGCCTGATTGTTCTCATTTCTACTCTATAAGTGTCAAATGATTAAGGAACACAATCAATAATATTGTAGTAACTTCGTATGAGAATGGATGATTACTAGACTTATTATGGTGATCATTTCATAATGAACTCTGGAGTTCAGCTGAGGATCCCCCTTGAGTCTTTGAGTACTGATCGCTAGGTGTCTGTGTGTGTGAGAGGGATGGGGAGGGGGATAGTGAACTACCTAAGGTTCAGGAAAGAACTCACCAAAAGGAACAAAGAAAATAGTACCTATACAGCTCACATAGAAATAAGATAGTGCCCGTTTCCAACTCACAGACAAGAAAAACCTCATAATTAGTGCTACCAAGTACAATGAAAGAAAGAGCTTTGCTTCAATAATTCAACAAAAATAGGTCTAAAACACTTCACTGGTCCTGTCAACTCAGCTTAAAAGACTCAGAAACTAAAGCTGTTTTCAAGAACCTGTATCCCAGAACAAGGCTAAAGAACATTTATAAGAATTTTGAGCATCCGCAAAGGCAAAATCCACAAATGTACCTGATCAAAAACTATTAAGAGTGCAAAAGGCAGAAAAATGTGACCTGTACCTAAAAAGAAAAAGAAAATAAAAACCAACCCATACGACAGAATCAGTAGTTCAGGATCTTAAAACAGTTAAAATGACTATATAGCATATGTTTAAAGAGCTAGAGATAAGAATGAGTATGTGAAGTAGAATCATGGAAGCTCTTTTAAAATAATCAAAAATCCAGAGATGAAAACTATACTGTTTGAGATGAAAAGATAAACTGGAGGAAATTAATGGCAGACTAAGCATTGGAAGGAATGATGCTGAAGCTAAAACTCCAGTACTTTGGCCACCTCATGTGAAGAGTTGACTCATTGGAAAAGACTCTGATGCTGGGAGGGATTGGGAGCAGGAGGAGAAGGGGACGACAGAGGATGAGATGGCTGGATGGCATCACGGACTCAATGGACATGAGTCNAGATGTAAATTTCTACCTAATCTTCTTAGGCATTTTGTTCTGTGTTCTGAGAGCTCTACCTCTGCCATCGTGAAGATACACATATGGTGTGCAGTTGGCAGTCAGTCAAATGGATTAGGATTCCAAGTAATCTTTTTGTCTGGTTATGCCAGCTCTCAGGAAAACCTGGCCGACCGGGTTGCAGTCCATGAGAAATCTTTGTTATCTTGGCCTCAGTTGTGTCTACCTGTGTACAATGAAAATCTTTACTTAAAGTATTTTGGAGAGTAAACTTTCTAGATCTTACGAAGGTTGCATCCTTTGCACTTTCTTATGGGAATGCTTCTTGTTTTTTATTGGTTTGAATTGCTATTAAGATACTACTGGTCAATGGCAAGATGATAAATCTTTTAAGTTGGAGAAGTTTCTAAATTTGTTAAATTTTTAGAAAGCTCTTGCTATAAACAGCTGTTTTATTAGTATCTGTAAAAAGATCAAATTAGAATGTGCACACACATAGATAATGACTAAGCTTAAGAGTTGACTCATTGGAAAAGACCCTGCTGCTGGGAAGGATTGGGGATGACAGGAGGAGAGGATGAGATGGCTGGATGGCATCACTGACTCGATGGACATGAGTTCGGGTGGACTCCGGGAGTTGGTGATGGATAGGGAGGCCTGACATGCTGTGGTTCACGGGGTCACGGAGTCGGACTGAGCGACTGAACTGAACTGAAGCTTAAGAACTCCCCTTTTTTAAAACAAATGAAAACAATCATTTGGAAAGCCTTATTTGTTGTCTTGATTTCCCCTCAATGAATCTTACTGCTGCTAACTCGCTTCAGTCGTGTCCGACTCTGTGCAACCCCATAGACGGCAGCCCACCAGGTTCCCCCATCCCTGGGATTCTCCAGGCAAGAACACTGGAACACTATATTATTAAAAACATTAGATTAATGTTCATTAGCTTCACAGAGGAATAAGAAGAAGCTGAGAGAAAAATCCAGAGACTTCTTCCCAATAGGTGAAAATTTTAAAGAGACTTATTCCAGCAGAATGGTAATCTTCAGATAGTTATTTAAAAATAGAGATTAAGTATATTCATTTCATGGAATTAAAACAAAGGTCTGATATAGTACTATATCTAAGGTTGTACAAGCCAAAGGGACCTCCTTTTGGTTCCCCCAGCCTTAAAGGACCCCAAAGAAGTCAACTCTGTTTGCCCTAGTTAAAAAAAAAAAAATAATAAGGCTAGAAGATAATTACACTGAACAACAATTGCTTGGGTTAACAGTTAGGTCAATTAAGTTAAAAGATTGATAAAAGGATCCGTCTGAGTCCCTTGTCTCAATTCCTCTTTGGAAGCTCCAAAGCCTTTTACACAAAAATACATAAATTGGCCAGAGGACAAAAAGGAAAGTTTGTGGGACTGCTTGTCAGATGAGACTTGTTGATGGGGTCTTCATGGAGGCTAAAATTAGGTATAAGAGTTGACACAAGAGAAATGAAAGCTTATAAGAACTGATATATTTAAAGGGGCTTTATATGAGATGGTATTATAAGACAGGGTATATAAATCTGCTGCTAACATAATATTAATTAAACATACTAAAGGAAACCAATAGGGTTACCTGAGCCCACAGAGTGTGAAATAAAAATCAGGAGCTAATATTTGGGGACTAATAAAAGCAAGATTTCCCAGGTGTCACTAATGGTAAAGAACCTACCTGCCAGTGTAAGAGATTTGAGAGAAGAGCTTTTGATCCTAGGATCAGAGGGCATGGGTCCCCTGGAGGAGGGCATGGCAACCCACTCCAGTATTCTTGCCAGGTGAATCTCATGGACGGAGGAGCCCAGTCTGCTCCATAGACTTGCAAAGAGACAGACACGATTGAAATGACTTAGTATACATGAAATAAAAGCAAAAATTAAGGGTTAAGTTACTCTGGCAAACTTTTAAGGGCATTATAAATTTAACCTTAAAGTTCTAGAACATAGAAATCTTGAGTTCCAGTTTAATTGGAAATCTTGCTAATATATACTTATATTAAAAAAAAAGACAATAAAGTCTATGCACAACAAAAAATAAATAAATAAAAAGCAAATTAAAGAAAACGTGGATGGGCAAATCAATTTTTTTATATCATTTAGGTAATAGACCAATTCTTCAGGGAATTAAAAAGCAACTGTATTTGTCTTGAAAATCTCTACAAATCAGAAATTGAAATAAAGCACACAATATCCTGAGACTCAGTCTAACTAGTTCAAATCAGGTATAAACTGTAACCAAAAGAAAAAAAGGAGGAAGGGGGGAGGAAAGAGGAAACTATTGGAAAGACTCCCTCACTCAAAATCTAATTCACAGCCTCCTTAAAGATTTATCAAGGAAAATACAAATCTTGAAACACTTTTCTAAAAATATCAAAAAGTCTTAGTCATATCTGAGCAAATAACTTTAACTTATTCCAATTGTTATTTATAAGCTAGTAAGTTTATGTTGTAATACCTGATTCATGACTAAGTTTTGAAATGAAACTATGAGAATTCTAGTTATGCCTGTTTATGTATCTGTGTGTATAGTATACATATGATATATCTTTACCTTCAAATAGTATTCTCAAAATTAATTTGATTAATTTAACATTAAAGCATTTGCAAAGTAATTATTTCTAATCATAACAGAGACTAGCCCAAATTACTTTCAGGTTCATGCTATCTAGAAAATATTGAGTATTAAATTAATATTTAGTATTAAAGTTTGTTTGTTCGTATAATTAAATCAGACATGTCTTATGTTTATTGCACCTAGGTTCACTAAAAGTCAGATAAAGTCATGTTATCTCTGTTGTAAAATTTATCATCAAGAAAGTAGCTTGGAATGATAGATGAACTGGCCTAATATCTCATAAGGTTTTTGGGAACAAATGAATTCAACAGATATAGGTGGGGTGAGAGCTTTTAAGTGAACTCTTTAGAAATTATTATGTTTTAATGGTATGTGTACTTGAAAAGAATTTGTCCAAATTTAAATTTTAAATTTTAGAGTTTGCTAAATTAAGTTGAATGATGGAAATTATTTAATTATTTAAATATCTAGGTCATTCCCAAATAAGATAGTGAAACTTTACCAAATACAGGCCTCCTTTTACAGAGAAACTAAAGATATTGATTCTATTAATTAAAATGTTTGAAATTTTTTATTGAAAATTTTTCTATAAAAAACATGTTTTAGAAATCATAAACAGTATTTACAATATTACAGTCTATAGAATAGTAATGTAAAAGACTGTTCATAACTTCTGTTTTCTTAGTTTTCACCAGCAACTAAGGTTTTAAAAGTTAACTTAATTAACATATATAATTAAAACTACTAAAATTAATAAGGGAAACATTTTGTATGAAAAAAGGCATAAGGAATGGAAATCCATTTTGCTAAAGAAAAGGAAGTAATTGTGTACTGGAGAGAAAAAAGGAAAAGAAAGCATAGGACAAAATCTAAAGGTAAAGTAAGATTTATAAAAGATTTGTGGGAATGGAATGCTGAGAAAAGAGTTCTGTGCATGGTCAGGACTAAGATTAAGATAAAATTCAGTTGAGTAAATAAATAAATTTTAATATTAAAAGTAAGTTGATAAAAACTAGAATTTGATTTTTTTCTCTGTGTTGAAAACAAAGTGGTTTTTTTGTTTTTTGTTTTTGGCTTACTGATCTGCTTTTGATAACAATATGTGAAATTTCTTTACCTTTTAAGTAATCTGTTGTAACTTTCTGTATTTGCATTTAAAATATTTTACTGTCACTTTCGTTGAATGAAAAAGTATAGTTTCACAGTTACATATAATCCTCTTTGACCAAATATTTTACAAACTTTTTATGTCTTTGACAAACTTCTCAAAATCAAATTTTAAATAAACTTCTTCTGACCTTTAACTAACTTTGAAATGCTTCAGTGGGCCACTGAAACATCCCAGAGAGAGAATTAGGTCTATTTGATATGCTAAATTACATGAGAAACATTGTTAAATAAGCGATGATAAACCTTCTTAGATTATATTGTATGGGTAAACATGATTAACGTAGATATTCCAAAAAATTATATGGAATTCCTAAAAATCTGATATGTCCATAATGTTGGTAGTCATAATTCTAGTTATTATCTTTACATGTTGTATAACACAGATATAATCATTTGTCAACTGCATTGCAATTAGATATTTAACTATGCCTTTTTAAATCTTTTGTCTTTTATAGACAGTTACTGTTTTGGAGTCTTCCCTGGTGGCTTAGAGTAAAAGAATCTGCTCTGAGGGAGACCCAGGTTCCATCCCTGGGTCAGGAAGATCCCCTGGAGAAGGAAGTGGCAACCCACTCCAGTATTCTTGCCTGGAAGATCCCACCAGCAAAGGAGCCTGGCAGACTACAGTCCATGGGGTCGCAAAGAATCAGACACATACTCTGATGCATTTACAAAATTAAGATCTTCAAGAAGATCCATAGAATAACCAACAAGGACCCGCTGTATAGCACATGGAACTCTGCTCAATCTTATGGTATGTGGCAGCCTGGATGGGAGGGCAGTCTGGGGGAAAATGGACACATGTATCTGTATGGCAAAGTACCCTCACTGTTCACCTAAAGCTATCACAACGTTGTTTGTTAATCAGCTATATCCCAAAAAAATTAAAAAAAAAAAAGATCCATAGAAAGGACTTTTTGACAAACATAAGTTCTGATGACTTTTAGATCATGCCACTGAACTGAGTAAGAAATTATAAAATTAATAAAATATCTGATGGCTTCATTCAGGTAAATAAGAATTAATTACAAGGGATAAATAAACTGATCAATATCACTTATAATTGTATGACTTTTGGTCTAAAATATTGTCTTTTAATCTTTGTTTTTCATAAAAACCGTTATGCTAACTATGACCCACATGAGAAATTAAATTATTGCCTTCAGTGATCTACCTCCTAGTTTTGGTGAACTGGTTTTGTTCTGACAGTTCATGACTTCTCAATGTGAAACCAAGTTTCTGACAAAATTAATGATACCTAAATGACTTGAGGCAACTGATCATATATATAACCCTATATAGGATAATTGTAATAGTACAACTCTAGATATGGAAGAAAACAACAAAGGAAAACATTTCATGAATTATAATAGATTAGAAAAACAGACAATCCAAAGAATTTTAGGTTATCAACATGGTTTAATCCAAGAATAACACATTAAGTGACCCATCAACAAAATCCTTGTCTGACCTAGGAATGAGGATTCCTAGCACTGTAGGACAAATTGATCATGAAATACCTCTCATGTGCATGCCCAATCACTTAAATTATGTCTAATTTTAGCAACTCTATGGACTGTAACCCGCCAGGCTCCTCTGTCCATGGGATTCTCCAAGCAAGAATGTTGGAGTGGGTTGCCATGCCTTTCTCCAAGATATCTTCCTGACTCAGGGGTTGAATTGGCATCCCTTGTACCACAGGCAGATTCTTTACTCACTGAACTACCTGGGAAGCTCCAAAATACATCCCCAATTTTTTGACCAACAGAAGGCTCTGTAGACAGGGAATGTTACTTGTTATTCCAGGAAAAAAAAAAATATTGCCTGCCATTCCAGTTCTACAAAGGTCAAGCCATCAGCCACTACTGCTACCCTCAATGGTGTGCCCTTAGGGAAATTCATGATGGAGGAAAACAGAAAGTTTTCTCTGCTTCAGATACTGGCCATGAGATAGTTAAGACACATATCTAGGGAATAATTTCAATGAGCCCAGACTCTTGCATCTTCCCATACATAGAAAAAGCACTAAAATAATTAATGTGAGATGCTTATTCTTTGGGATTCCCAGGTGGCTCACTGGTAAAGAATCTGCCTGCTAAGGCAGGAGACACAGGAGATGCGGGTTTGATCCCTGGGTAGGGAAGATCCCCTGGAGGGAGAAATGGCAACCCACTCCAATATTCTTGCTTGTTATTAGCAGTAATCTTTTGAAGCTCCACTAATTTTTTTCCATTGAAAATTCCTATATATCCTGGCCCTTTCCTTCTTCAGAGTAGTTCCTCAGAGCTATCTGAGAAGATGCCCTTCAAGCTAATCCTCAGTAAGATCTTTGAATAAGGCTTAACTTGAAACTTTTAGGCCATGCCTTTTTATTCAACTGATGGTCTTCAGCTTGAGATGATGTTTAAGGTAGTGGCTTGGGTCATTTGGGAGAGTTATTCCATTTTCTGTATACAAGGAATGGTGGGGGTGGAGGTTTAGTTGCTGAATCATGTCAGACTCTTGGAACCCTATGGACTGTAGCCCTCCAGGCTCTTCTGTCCATTGGATTTCTCAGGCAAGAATACTGGAGTGGGTTGCCATTTCCTTCTCCAGGGAGTCTTCCTGACCCAGGGATTGAACCTACATTTCCTGCACAGCAGGCAGTCTCCTGCATTGCAGGCAGATTCTTTACTGACTGAGTTACTGGGGAAACCCTAAAAGGAGTATACATGTCATTAAGCTTCTGTTGTTTTTCTGTTGTTAATCTGTCTTTTATTACAGGGAAGATTCAGCCAAGAACCTGTAAGTAACAAGAAAATTATTCTTCCTCCCCCAGAGGGGAAAGAGCAAGAGGGGAAGTCTCCCTTGATGGTCCCTCAGGTTATTCTGAAACACGCCCCGTTCTCCATAAATATCACTGAAATAAATAATCTTTAGGATACAGACATTCTAAAATCCTTCTGAGTGCTTTTTCCCTCAACACTGGCAAGAACCCCAGTGACAAGAAGAACACATTAGAGGAAATGATTCAGATCAAACCCATATTATCTCCACAGGTTAAGCAATGCCAAAAGTATCTCTCCTGGGAGGAAAATTTTATGCCAAAAAGACTGAAAAACATGAAGAGTGCTTTCTGAGGGATTTTGGTTTTGTCTTACTGCTTGCACACTCCAGAGAAGCCTATCTGCCAGAATGACCTCAGTTGACGCCACAAGACAGAGAACTGTCCTGTCAAGCCCCGCCTGAATTCCTGGCCCCCAGAGTTATGGGCTATAGTAAAACTGTTGTAGGTTTAGGTCGCTGACTTTGGGGATATTGTGTTATTCAGTAATAGATAAAGAAAATTAAAACAGTAGTATTTCAGAAAAAGTAACTCTCTGACTCTTACACCTGAAAAATCCAAGAGGAGTTCTGGTTTCAGATACAGCTTGATTGATGTGCTTCTATTTTTTAAGTTTTCCTGGTCTGTGTTTTTACCACTCTCAGGGCAACTTCCAATCATAAGAAGAGAGCTGGCTGGTCTTACATTCACAGCTCCAAGATCAGTGGAGAGAACCCTCCAAAAATGTTACTGATTACTTTCCAGCCAATATCTAGTTTTGAAATTCAGCTCATTAAGATTGGCTCAGGCCTCAAAACAAACACTAACTACTGTTACTGTTGTCAGAAAAATGGGATATGTTGACTGGATTCCAGCCTGAGTCTCATGCCTCATATTTGGATCCAGGATGTTATCCTGTATTAATCTTTTAAAAATGTTTCTATATTTTATGGTGATTTGAACACCATCAGGCCTTGCACACTTGAGATACTACCCCTCCAAGAGCTAGACAATTCCTAGAGTTAGGAAACAGCTTGCCTGTGAACGTGACTTTAATATATAAACTAACCAAGTCAGAGTCCTTGCCACCCCCATCTACCTACTTTAACTGGTTTCTGTTGTTTAGACAAACTTCCTTTCTTAAATCACCCCAGAGCCTGGTACCAAATAACCAACACCCCTATAGCCTAGATCCCAAGAAAATTATTCAAAATTGCCAGTTCTAAACCTGTTCAGCTTCTTACCTTGCCTCCCACATTTCTTCTTGCATAAAAACACAATAAAGTCTTTTGCTGATATTTTCATCACACTTCTTCCGCTTCACGTCAACTCAGGTGCTCACCCATGCGGTCCTGCATGGTATGACATGCCTTCTCCTCTTAGAAACTGTGAGCAAAAAATGGCAATTGTTTTCTGATCTGTGGGCTTCAATATACCTAAATAAAAACAAAGTCACAGGTACATTTTAAAACATAAATTTATCCAGACCATGTGTCCCATCAAAAACCCAGGAGATATTATTGGAAAGTTCATATGTCATGATTATCCACAATTTACTATAGTTATTATATCAATTTCATTTTGCTATTGCAATAAATTATTACAAATCTAGTGGCTTAAACCAAAAGTATCCAACCCTGGGCCACAGACTGGTTCTGGTCTATGGTCTATTAAGACATTGGCTGCACAGCAGGAGGTGAACAGCAGTTGAAGGAGCAAAGCTTCATCTGTATTGGCAACCACTTCCCATCACACATTACTACCTGATCTCTGCTTCCTGTCTTATCAGCAATGGCATTAGATTCTCATAGGAGCAAGAATCCCTTACATTTATGTAATGCATTTGAGGCAAAATGATAGGATACTGAGAGAGGAACACACCAGGTTGGTAGGTGCCCAATATGCTACTGGAGATCATTGGAGAAATTACTCCAGAAAGAATGAAGGGATGGAGCCAAAGCAAAAACATTGCCCAGTTGTGGATGTCACTGGTAATAGAAGCAAGGTCTGATGCTGTAAAGAGCAATATTGCATAGGAACCTGGAATGTTTGGTCCATGATTCAAGGCAAATTGGAAGTGATCAAACAAAAGATGGCAAGGGTGAAAGTCGACATTCTAGGAATCAGCAAACTAAAATGGACTGGAATGGATGGATTTAACCCAGATGGCCATTATATCTACCACTGTGGGCAAGAATCCCTTAGAAGAAATGCAGTAGCCATCATGATCAACGATAGAGTCCGAAATGCTGTACTTGGATGCAATCTCAAAAATGACAGAATGATCTCTGTTCGTTTCCAAGGCAAACTGTCCAATAGCACAGTAATCCAAGTCTATGCCCCAACCAGTAACGCTGAAGAAGCTGAAGTTGAATGGTTTTATGAAGACCTACAAGACCTTTTAGAACTAACACCCAAAAAAGATGTCCTTTTCATTATAGGGGATTGGAATGCAAAAGTAGAAAGTCAAGAAACACCTGGAGTAACAGGCAAATTTGGCCTTGGAATANCTCAGTCCTCATTGGAGCTGAGGCTGTAACTTGTAGTTTACTCTCCAGTGCTGACATGGATCCTGGAGTCCCTCTTAAGTCTCTACAGGGGAGTCAGACCTCTTCTCGAGTGGGGACAGGAATGTCCACTTTCCTCCCGAGCTGTAGCTGCAGTTTCAGGCTTCCTGTCGAGTTGACACAGGGATCTGTGGCTTTCCCATGAGGCTTTCCCACAGGGCTGTCACACGTGCTATCATCGTGTGAGTCGATATTCGGGGTGACAGTCAAGGAAGTGCAGGGAATCAGGTTCCTCTGGAGTGGACTGAGACATTTGATTGTCTTTCGCAATGGTGGTATGACCCCTGGAGTTCCTCTCAACTTTCCTGTTGAGAGTGCCTCCTCTTGAGATGTGACAGGAACACCGGGAATCCTTTCCCGACGAAGCAGGAAAAGGAACACTCATCTCGAGTGGAGGAGGGGGAAACGGGCCTCCTCTTGAGCTTGGCAGGACCCTCTCTGTTCCTTGCAATTGAAGACGGGTATGTCGGGGAACTTCTTGAGTTGCTGCAAGGTTGTGAAAGACGCTTTTGAGTTTCAAGATGGAAGGTGTGTTTCCCCCTGAGACACCACATTGAAAAAGGGCCTCATCTCGCCTGGAGGGGAGAACCTCCTGGTTTTTCTCGAGTTGCAGCAGGTTTCTCTCGAGTTATGACGGGGAACTCAGGGACCCGCTCGTGTGGCCCCAGGAAAGGCCAATCTTGATGCGAGTTGCGAGGGGCCTCACGGGATTCCTCTTCAGTCAGTGCTGGGTCCGAAGTCCTCGTCTGGAGCCAAGGCCGTAACCTGAGGTTTCCTTTCCAGTGCTGACATGGATTTGGGGTTCCTCTGGAGTCTCCACAGGGGAGTCAGGCCTCATCTCGAGTGGAGACATGCAGGTTTGCTTTCCTCCTGAGCTGTAGCAGCAGGGTCAGGCTTCCCGTCGAGTTGACACAGGGATCTGTGGCTTTCCCTCGAGGCTTCCCTACAGGGCTGTCACACGTGCCACAGTGGTGTTAGTTGATATTCAGGGTGACAGTCGAGGCAGTACAGCGAAATCAGGTTCCTCTGGAGTGGACTGAGACATTTGGGCCTTTTTTGGAATGGTGGCACGGACACTGGATTTTTTCTCGACTTTCCTGTTGAGAGCGCCTCCTCTTGAGATGAGACAGGAGCGCCAGGAATCCTTTCCTGATGAAACAGGGAAAAGAACCCTCATCTCGAGCAGAGGAGGGGAAAACGGGGCTCCTCTTGAGTTGTGGCGGGACCCTCGGTGTTCCTCGAGTGGAGACGTGTATGTCCCGGAACTTCTTGAGTTGCCTCAAGGATGTCAAGGACCATCAAGAGGGAATGTGGGATTTCTCTCGAGATGCTGCAGTGGGAAAGGGCCTCATCCTCTGTTGAGTGGAGAATCTCCTGGTTTTTCTCGAGCTGGGCCAGCAAACTCGGGGTCCCTCTCGTGTAATGATGGGGAGTTCAGGGACTCGCTCTTGGGGGCCTCAGGAACGTCTAGTCTCCATGCGAGTTGCGAGAGGACTCTTGGGATTCCTCTGCAGTCGCTGCCAGTGCCGAGGAACTCATCTGGAGTTGAGGCCTGAACCTCAGGTTTCCTCTCCCGTGCTGACATTCATCTCGGAGTTCCTCTGTGGTTTCCACAGGAGAGTCAGGCCTCGTCTCGTGTGGAGACATAAAAATCCACTCTCCTCTNTGAGCTTAAATCATCCAGAAACCTTCCACCCACAATCCCAGTCCATGAAAAAACTGTCTACCATGAAACCAGTCCCTGGTGCCAAAAAAACTGGGGACCACTGGCTTAAAAAACACAAATGTATTATCTTACACCGAAGGAGGTCAGAGGTCTGAAATGAGTCTCACTGGGATAAAATCAAGGTGTCAGTATAGCTGTATTCTTTCTAAAGGCTTTAGAGAAGAATCTACTCTCTTGCTTCTTTCTGTTTCTAGAGGCTGCCTGCATCCTCTGACCCACTGTCCTTGTCCATCTTTGAAGCCATAATGGAAGGTAGAGTCTTTCTACAATACCATTCCTGATTCCGACTCTTCTGCCTCCCTCCTCCCCATTTAAGAATCCTTGTGATTATACTGGGCCCACCCATATAGTCCAAGGTTATTTAATTTTAAGGTCAGCTGATTAGCAACTTTAATTTCATCTAAACCACCTGATGCAAAGAACTGATTCATTGGAAAAAACCCTGATGCTTGGAAAGATTGAAGGCAGGAGGAGAAGGGGATGACAGGGGATGAGATGGTTGGATGGCATCACCGACTCAATGGATATGAGTTTGAGCAAACTCCAGGAGTTAATGATGGACAGGGAGGCCTAGCATGCTGCAGTCCCTGCGGTTGCAAAGAGGAGGACACAATTAAGTGACTGAACTAACTATAACCTTAATACCCTCCAGTGTGTGTGTGTATGTGTGTGGTCAGTCATGTCCATCTCTTTTCGACCCCATGAACTATAGCCTGCCAGTCTCCTCTTGTGCATGGAATTTTTCAGACAAGAATACTGGAGTGGATTGCCATTTTCCTACTTCAAGGGATCCTCTAGACCTGGGGGTTGAAACCACACCTCCTGAGTCTGCTGCATTGACAAGCAGTTTCTTTACCACTAGCACCTCCTGGGACGTCTTCATACTCTTACCATGTGACCTAATATGTGACACAGAAGATGTTTCTGACTTGTAATGCTGAGGCATAGAGATTTGGAAAATTTACAATGTGGTTTGAGTAGCAGAGAAAAACTGCCATCATCTCCTTTTTAATCATATCTTTCTAGCCAAATGCATGGTACCTAGCATTTAGTACATGCTGAATAATTGTTTATTGAATTAATAAGCCAATACTTCAGTTGTTGCCCTTTTAATGAAGTTTAAAAAACTATTCATTCCCTGTGAATAGCAGAGGGAGCTCAGTTCAGTGCTCTGTGGTGACCTAGCTGGATGGAATAGAGGGGAGGGTGGGAGAGAGGCTCAAGATGGGGGGATATATGTATGTGTATAGCTGATTCACTTAATTTTATGGCAGAAACTAATGCAACATTGTAAAGCAACTATACCCAATTTTTTAAAGTTAATCAGTTAACTGAAAAATAATGCATTCCATTCTGCAAAAAGATTGGGAATTTTAAAGGGGAAGACTAAGAGACAGATAGTACATTTTTAAAAAGAAGAGGCAGGAAGAATCTGAGTACTCTCAGGAGGTAGGTACAGTAAGTTCAGTATAGATTTAAGCTCCTCCTATGGAATGTCAAAAGATGGTTCCCCAAACAGTATTAATACAATCTGCTGGTAAAACAAAGTTAAGTATATTGCTTACTTCAGTGAAGAAGAATATCATATAGAAAAGTTTTGGCAGTGTCTTGGAGCAGGGAATGATAAGGTCAGAATTTATTGAGAATTGAAAGTTTGATTTAAGATAGAACTTTAAAAGCAAAGATTTGGATTCAGTAAGGATTGTGATAGGGTTCAGGACACTCTGCCTCCCAGATACGGCACCTTGACATCTTGAATACTTTTAGTTGAAGGAGTTTGAGATAATGGCAGAGCAGAAAGGTCTGCTGACTTTCCCCTGTCCTCATCCTTTGCAGCAGGTCATAAAATGTTCATGTAACAAGTGCCTTTCCTTTACCCAAAGAAAAGGAACATCATTATCTCTGAAGACAAAAGAACATTGGGAAGAATCCCAACAAAAAGGCCTTGCTAAGTATTCCTCAGCTTATTAAACTTACCTCACACTCTGACCTACCATACTTCCATGTGAGTGCTCACCCTTTATCATACCTAGCCTAAAATTACTCAGGTCTATTTCTGTGGGTCTTCATTTTCTTATGATAGTCCCCATGTCATGTAAACTTACATCTAGCAACAATGTATTTTTCTTCTGTTATAATAAATTGTCTTTGTCAGCTTAATTTTCAGACTCAGCCAGGGACCCTAACAGATTTAAGTAAAACTTTTTCTTCCCTTACAATCACAATTCAATCATCCAGGCTTGGAAACAGCAAAATGAGGAATATGTGGTATATATTGTTTGTTGATGCTTTTCACTGAAGAATTAGTAAAACTTTTGGAAAGTTTCTATAGTGATCAATCAAATTGCCTTTGCAGGACACTCCTGGAAGAAAGCATGCTTAAGTGTTTACTCAGTCACATCCAACTATTTGAGACCCTTTAGACTGTAGCCTGTCAGGCTCCTCTGTCCATGAGATTCTCTAGGCAAGAATACAGGAGTGGGTTACCATGTCCTCCTCCAGAGGATCTTCCCAAACCAAGGACTGAACTCATGTCTCTTGTATCTCCTGCACTACAGGCAGATTCTTTACCTCTGAGCCATCAGGGATGCCCTGAAAGAATAAGGTCATGCTGATAATAAAGACAGAGGAGAGCTGGATTCATGTAGATAATTTTATGGTTTTGGTTCTTAGTGTCTGATTTAAGTAAGGATATAGACACTGTCTGTTCTTGCAGATTAGGCTGACATTAGGCTTCCTTTGAGAAGAGGGGATAAAATCAAAGGGGAAAGTATGTCAGACGATCAGGCAAAGCCCTAAAGAACCCCCATTTGTGGCGACTGAGTGATTTTATCTTTTTTTTTTTTTTAAATTAAAGATAGAAGGAAAGCATTCCTTGGGGAATATGATGAACAAGAGAATATTTAGAGTGTTTCGTTGTTGCTTAAAGCTTATGTATTCATACAAATATAAAAACAACTTATTAGACAAGCAATAAAAATGGTAAGTGGATTGAAAGTGAGTCAGTGCGAAATAGGTTTGTGTGTGTGCTGTGCTATTTTATGATCTTGCTGAGATCAAACCATGCGTTGTTAGTGCTGGCAAAAAAAAAAAAAAAAAAAGATGACTTCAAGATCAAGTGCTGATATTAGTGAATAAGTTGCACCACAGGTTATTGGCAATATTCTCTGTCTTTCCTGAAGAAGGAACAATGCTAAAGCCTTTCCAAAAAGGAAATAAACCATGAAATGTCTCTAAGATTTGTGTACTTTATGTAAATTATGCCTCACTTTGGAGGAGAAAGGGGGAGAAAGAAGGAAGGAAGAGTGGAGGAAATCTCTATTCCTCTGTATTCCATAACTCTGGGACCAGCAAAAGGAACAAAATGCATAGTAAAACAATCCTCCTCAGAGCCAGTTACATTCCCTGCCACCTTGGTGCTGTGGGATGCCTCTGATTGTCAACCAGATTTTTTCAGATCGATTTGAGTTATTCTGCTATTTAAACCATCTATTCTAACAATGATTATGATTAAAACTGCTTTCCAAACATTTTTACAGCTCTACCATTCATTCACTGTTTGAATCAAGAAATAGGGTGAACAGACATTTGGGTTTGCATGGAAATTTCTGTGTTTTAGCTGTGAAGTCCAATAGTTTGGCAACTGCTTACTCAGTCTTGAGTTAGTCAGCCAACCTCATCACCCTAATTAGAATCAATCTTATCTTTTGTCTTAAAAGANCTCGCCATGAGTTGTAGACAAGCACCCGCTTCACCTCCAGGGGTGATTAGGAAGGTCAAAGGTCGTTAGGTTTCTCAGCGTTCTGAATCATACAACCAATCCAAGAGTAAAGGGATTATAGTTTTTGTTCCATTGAATGCAAAGATAAGAAATGCTCTTTGCCCTCTGGAAGGAGTTGATAAATTGATAAAAGACTTGAGATTAAGAACTTGTGCAGAGAACTGAACTAACACCCCAAGGACTCACTTGAGAAGTGACAGTCAGGGTTACATGAGGTTAGAGAAGAAACAGAAGTCTTTGAGGGTTTTGTGGGAAAGGGCATGAACTGAATTGGCATATTTGGGGAAGCAAGGGGATTTCCTGACCTGGGATTATTACTGATGCCTTTTATTCTGATGAGTGGAGGTTAAAACCCAGGTTATTTCAATAATCATTTACTGAATATTTCATGTGTGCCAGGGGCTTCCCTGGTAGCTCAGCTGGTAAAGAATCCACCTGCAATACAGGAGACCCCAGTTCAATTCCTGGGCCAGGGAGATCCCCTGGAGAAGAGCTAGGCTGTCCATTCCAGTATTCTAGGGCTTCCCTGGTGACTCAGGAAGAATCTACCTTCAAGTGGAAGACCGGGGATTGATCCTTGGGTTGGGAAGATTCCCTTCAGGAGGGCATGGTAATCCATTCCTGTATTCTTGTCTGGAGAATCCCCACAGACAGAGTTTTTGGCGAATTGCAGTCCATGGGGTCAAAAAGTGTTGGACGTGACTGAGCGACTAAGCACAGCACAGCATAGCGTGTGTGCCAGGCATTGTCCAGGGACCTGAAAACACAAAGTAAATAAAACATACAACCGATCCCCCAACCCAGCTCTTTGCCTTCAAGGATCCTAGAATCCTACCTCTCCCACTATTATTCTAACATCTTTGGTCTGATTACTCAAATTATATTTAGTCATATTATAGTCAAACAATTACTCAGAATGTCATCTTATTAAACTAAAATTTAAGTAAAATTAAAAAGGGTTAACCCTTCCTGATTCTTCTTATATTTTAAACTCATACAGTTTTGGCATGATTGCTTAATAAAGTTCATTTAAACTGAATTTCCAGTCCTAATTCAAAGATGTTTTATGCCCATTGCAAATCCTCCTTGGAAAAACTTCAAGAGCCTATGCCCCTGACTGAAACTGATTGGTGTCATTTCAGAGGGGTTCTGAAGGGCTCTGGCACCACAGTTCTTTATGTCTCAATGCAGAGAAGAATTCAGCAAGAGCAAAGTTGTGGATAAGCTGTGATTTATTACTTCTGTGTCTCCTTTGCTACCCTGCCTGTAGGATCATCAGTACCATCTTTCTAGATTCCATGTATATGCATTTAAATATGGTGTTGTATTCTCTTTCTGACTTACTTCACTCTATATAATAGGCTCTAGGTTCATCCGCCTCATCAGAACTGACTTAAATGTGTTCATTTTATAGCTAAGTAATATTTCATTGTCTATATGTACCACAACTTCCTTATCCATTCATCTGCCATTGGACATCTACGTTGCTTCTACGTCTTAGCTAGGTGGTGGGATGATTTGAGAGAATAGCATTGAAACATATACATTACCATATATAAAACAGGTAACCAGTGCTAGTCTGATGGATGACACAGGGCAACAAAGCTGGTGCTCTGTGACAACCTGGAGGCACAGGGTGGGAAGGGAAGTGGAAAGGGAGTTCAGGAGGGAAGGGATACATGTATATCTATGGCTGATTCATAGTGATGTATTGCAAAAACCATCACAATACTGTAAAGTAATTATCCTCCAATTAAGGTAAATAAATAATATTTTAAAAAGAAGTGATTTATTAAAATAGGATGCTTATGAGGCTTACTAACAGGGGAGTGATGAATGCCTCATCCTGAGAACTTACTTGGTTACAGTTTTATAATCAAAGGAAAAGTGGGGAGAAGACCTTCTTTGTCTTTCTTGAGTAGCATCACGTTTCCATTATCAATTTCTCTCCCAGATAGAAAAGAGAAGTTTATTTGTCCTTCCCTATATGGTCAGGCCAGAACTGTCACAGAGGTTCGGAAAAATATTTTCAAGTCCCAGTACAATGAGAGTCTTTCATTTTGAAAAATCATCTTCCCATAAATGACTGTTTTTTGTGTGCATAGAGCCTATTTGGCAGGGAGGGGGGTCATTAACTTACTGAGCTCACTGGACAGAATGTGGGGCTCATGCCACCATTATTTTATTGTTTGGGGGCATGTTTCATGTTTCTGTTGCATGGTTTGTTGCTAAGCAAATCTGCTTGGTTTTGTGGTTAAGCCAACATGCTTTCTCGAGTAATTATTACTTTACAGAAGTTTCCCGTGTTATTTGATTTATAATCTCCTAGTGTGATTAACTCTAATCACCTACTTTGTCCCTTCATTCTGTCCCTATTATGACCAAGTCTTTGCCTTGCTGACACCTCTATTTTAGATAGCTAAGAGTCCTGCTTCCAAAAATCCTAAGAGACTTAGAGTAGTGAATAAACAAGATTTTAATTGGCATATCAGGTTCATTTTCGCAAAATTAACTTGATAATTTTTTAAGTATGGTACATAGAAATAGTTAGAGAACTACTTAAATGGTTCAGACAACTTCCCTGAAATGTTAGTTAAAATAATGAAAGAAAAAAATTTCTTTATATATTTAGATTAAGTACTTTAGCCCATGCCACACCTGCTTGTTGGCAGTGAGGAAATCAAAAAACAATGAAAGTTCAAATAAGTCAGCTTTGACTATTTACAAAGTACTTTCTTGGCTTATGCAGAGGGAGAAACTGAGACAGGTATGACCAAAACAGAGTTCTCAACTTTAAGAAGCTTGCAATCCACTAGAAGAGATGAGGCATGTAAAGAAATATCCTTAATGTAAACTAATTATGATGTGTCAAAAGGACAGGAAAAACACAAAGGTATAACATTTCAGACATAGGTAATGAGAATCCAGAAGCAAAAAAAAAAAAAAAAAAAATCCTTGTCTTCAAAGAGATTGTACTCTACTGAGAGAGACAAATTGTATAATAAAGAATCTATATCCATGTCTATATTCGTATTTGCCTATATGTTTACAAGATGCCAGGTGCATAGTAAGGAGAAGACAGAAGAGGGACACTATTTTAGATAGGGTGTTCTGAGGAGGCCTCTTTCTGATACCGTGATATTTGAGAGTTGACAACAGTAAGGAAATAAGTCAAGTGAAACATCTTGAGGACCATAGCATTCTAGACTTTTGTCCTGGGGAAAAAAAAAAAAAACTCATTCCTGGGAAATGAATTCCAGGAATGCTTCAGTGAGATTAGAGCTCTGTTCTGGAGGTGCTAGGAGGGCTCATGAGAGGGCTGGCTAAGAGACGTGGCTGGAAGGGTAACTAGGACCAGAGCATCACTGCTCAATGGCAAAGGCTTTGAAGGTCTTTGAGCAGACATTGGCTTTTGCTGTAAGACGCGAGCCACTGGAGAGCTCTGAGTAAAACAAAGTCATGATCTGACTTGGGTTCTGAAAGGATCACTCTGATGGCTGTGGGGGACAAGTGCAGGGGAAGAAAACTCAACAGGGAGATGCATTAGTTTCCTAGGATGGCATAACAAATCATTATTGCGGAAAGGGAGACCCCTTCCAGGGCCTGAGTGTGGGTTCTTGTCTAACACTCAGAAATGTACAAGGAGACACACGTGCTAACAAAGCAAGAGATTTTGTTGAGAAACTGTACCCAGTGGAGAGCAGCAGGGTAAGGGAAACCAGCAGAACTGCTCTGCCACGAGGCTCATTGCCTCAGGTTTTATGGTGTTGGAATTAGTTTCCAGGGTTATCTCTGGCTAATATCTTTGACTCAGGGTCCTTACTGGTGATGCATGCATGCTCAACCCAGATGGATCTCAGCGAGAATGATTCTGGGTGGTTGCTAGGACATGTGGTGTCTCCTCTCTCCTTTTAACCTTCCCTGAATTCTTCTGGTTGGGGTTAGCTTGTTAGTTTCACATGCCTTACTAGGACCTCCTGTTGTAAGATAGCTCATGCAAGTGGTTACTATTGTGTCTGGTCAGGCAGGTGGCTTCAGTCAGTGGCTGGTTCCCCTAACAACACCAAGAAAAACTACCAGGCAGCCTAAAACAAAAAGAACCTGTTCTTATAGTTCTGGAGCCTAGAAATCTCAAATCAAATGACTATGGGCTTGGTTTCTTCTGGAGGTTCTGAGGGAAACTTTCAGGCCTTTCTTTTAGCTTCCAGTGTTCGCCAGCAATCCTTGGTGTCCCTTGCATTGTAGACACATTACCCCAATCTCTGCCTCCCTCTTCATATTGCCTTCCTCTCTGTGTCTGTGACTATTTGTACCTTTCTCTTATAAGAATACTTGCCAATGGATTTAGGGCCACTCCAGGTGGGAAAAAAAAAAAAAAATCTCATCTCAAGATCCATTACTAAGCTACAGTGGCAAAAAATCTTACTTCAGATAAGGTTTCTTGTTGAGGTTCCAGAAGAACATATATTTTGCTGCTGCTTAGTTGCTCAGTCATGTCTGACTCTCTGCAACCCCACGGACTGTAGCCTGCCAGGCTCCTCTGTCCATGGGATTTTCCAGGCAAGAATACTGGAGTGGGTTGCCTTTTCCTACTCCAGAGGATCTTCCTGACTCGGACTGAACTCATGTCTCTTGTATCAACCTGCATTGACAGATTCTTTACGTCTCTTGTATCAACCTGCATTGACAGATTCTTTACCACTAGTGCCACTCTATTCAACCCAGTACAAAGAATGTTTAAGATTTTTCTTTGAAAAATAATAAAATAATTTTATTGACTTTTGTTTCCATGTTTTAATGAGTGGAGATATAACGTATTGAAAAGAAATATAGACTAGAAATATGGACTAGAAATTAGGAGTCTGAGCCTGGTCCTCAGTTTCCTCATTTGTAAAATTAGGGTTTGGAACGGCTGAGGTCTCCATCAGCTTTAATATTCTGTGATTTTATGTTGTTATACAGAGTATTGGTTGGGAAATCTAACTTTCTATCATATTTGAACCCTTTGAAGGTTTGTCTGTTAAGCTTAACATCTCCACTGTTTCCTCCCAAATTCAAAGTTAGATTAATCTCTGGATCTATAATTGAATATTTTCAGTTCAGCATATTAATCTAAAGACCTGTAATATGTACATAAAATATAATTCAATTCAAAACTGACTTCAAGGCAGTCTTCATTTTGTGGTTGGTGGGAAGTTCTGCAGGTGGGCACTGGGACCAGCAGCAAAGGGGGCTGGGGGTGGGGGGACATTATGAGAGCTTCGCTACATCTTTTACAAGTACTTTTACCCCCAGCTGAAGTTCCCTCCTTGCAAAACTTTGGTTTTCCTGGAAGTAGAATGGACACAGAGAGTTTCCTCGATTAACCTTCATCCCACATTCCCAGGAGGNGGGGGACATTATGAGAGCTTCGCTACATCTTTTACAAGTACTTTTACCCCCAGCTGAAGTTCCCTCCTTGCAAAACTTTGGTTTTCCTGGAAGTAGAATGGACACAGAGAGTTTCCTCGATTAACCTTCATCCCACATTCCCAGGAGGCAGCTCCTAGTTCATACAGGGATGACTGAGTCCCTGAGAGCCACCCTCAGCCACAGCCACCCTGCCCAGGGGTGTGTAGGGGCTCAGATGAGCTCGCGAAGAGTTTTTAAAAATTGATTTTAAGTCATAAAAAGTAATGTTTTGGGCAAGTAACCTCTTGGGCATCTGATCAAATTGAAACTATTAAAAGCTTTATTTCAATTGTGTATAAATTTCTCATTTAAGAGACAGAGGAAGAGAACATTGAACTTTATCTAAACCCTGTGCTCACAGAAAGCAGCAGTATTGGGATCACTTTCTGTGTCATGAGAAACAGCCCACTGCTCAGTTCTCACATATTGCCCTCCTTCATAACTCCCGTAAGAACTGCTGTCGGCTTCCTCCTTATCCTATCACTATAAAACTCCAGATCTCTTTCTTTTCATTTGAGACAATCCTCATTAATGACTGCTCTTTCTGTTGTAATAGCCTGACTAAAACAGTCTCTTTCACTGGAGTATTCTGTCTTTGGCGGTAGATAGATAGGTAGGTAGAGGAATAGATAGATAGCAGGGAGTGCTGAGGACTAGGATGAAATTACAGACGTGGTGCTATTTCAGTTTAGGGTCAAGGAAGGTTTCTGTGAGGAGGTGACATTAAACTAAGATCTAAAATAAAAAGAAAGAGCATGCCATGGATGGAGCAAGGGGAAGGACCCTAGATGAGGTAAGAACAAGCTTGGTGTTTCCCAGAGGTCTGTAGCTGGGGAGTGGACTGGAGTTAGAGCAGGTCCAGCACTGATAGAGGAGGTTGGTCAAGAGAAGTAACTAGAAATGATCCTGAAGCCCTCGTTGCACATGGTATGAACATTAATTTTCTTCAAAGTACAAAGGGAAGCCTTAGAGGCATTTAAATAGGAATAACATAATCTGATTTACCTTTTTAAGATAATGTTGCTGCAACACTATTTACAATAACCAGGATATGGAAGCAGCCTAGATACCCATTGACAGATGAATGGATAAACAAGTTATGGTACATATATACAATGGAATATTGCTCAGTCATAAAAGGAACAAATTTGAGTCAGTTCTAGTGAGATGGATGAACCTAGAACCTGTTATACAGAGTGAAGTAAGTCATAGAAAAACATATATTGTACATTAACACATACATGTGGAATCTAGAAAAATGGTACTGATGAACCTAATTGCAGGGCAGGAAAAGAGACGCAGACATGGAGAACAGACTTGTGGACACATGGAGGGAAGGAAGGGTGGTACAAATGAGAGAGTGGCATTGAAACATATATATTACCATACGCAAAGTAGATTGCTCGTCGGAAGTTGCTATATAACACAACCTGGAGCTCAACCTGGTACTCTGTGACAACTTAGAGGGGTGGAATGGAATCAGGGTGTTGGAGGGAGGTTCAAGAGGAAAGGAACATATGTATCATTATGGCTGACTCATGTTGTATGGCAGAAACCAACACAATTTTGTAAAACAATTACTCTCCAATTAAAAATATTTTTTTAAAAAAGATGTTGGAGAATGGATTTTATATAGAATAAAATAAATAAATAAAATCCATGGAGAATAAAGTCAAAACAGGAAATTTGTAAACCATTGCAATTGCTCAGGCACTAGCTGATAATGTCTTAACAGTGGTAGTGATGATAGTAGTGACTATGGAGAAAAGTGAAAAGGTAGAGTTAATAGGACTTGCCGATGCACGTATGTGGTGGGAAATAAAGGACAAAGACGAATTAAGAATGATTCCCAGGTTTGATTTTTTTTTTTTTTTTTTGGCTTGAGCAACCAGTTAGACACTAGTACTAGCATCTCTGGTTGGGGAAGGGGGCAGAAATTGATAGAATTTTAATTTAAATTCAGATATTAGAAGGAATCTTCTTGGGTAGACTTGCTGCTAATAAAAGCTAAATACATCTGAAGTCTTTATCTTCAGTCCATTGAGCTTTCCTGAGCTGTAAGTGTATGTGTGTATGTGTATACTTGCAAACACATACAACTGGATGTCTATTGGATGTCATATAGGTATACAGAACAGAACACGACACACCAAAAAAGCTGAGACTGGGACCCTTTGCTGCAGTGCTGCCTTGCTTGCATCTGGACAAACCTCTCCTTGAGCAACAAAATACAAAGAAATTATAAAGGACTAAAAATAACTGTGTGCATGCAAAGTTGGGGCAAATCATGGACAAGATACAAAGAGATCAGGGGACTTCCCTGGTGGTCCAGCCCTTGAGAACACACCTTGCAATGCAGGGGCTGAGAATTCAATCCCTAGTTGGGGAACTAAGATCCCATGTGTCATAGAGCAATTAAACCCATGCACCACAGCTAGGGAGTCCAAGCGCTGCAATGAAATATCTGGCATGACGTATAGAAGACCTGCATGATGCAACTGAGGTCCAAGGAAGCCAAATAAATAAATATATATATATTTTTTTAAGATAGAGATTTTAAAAAGACCATACTGCCACTTTTGAAGAACCTGGAGGAAAAACAGGGTATCAGGCGCAAAAGCAGGGTACTGTGCATGCCCTCTGCACTCAACAATACCAAAGGGGTGGGGAAAACACCTATGCCACCCCGTGGGCACCGCCAGCCAGCAAGGAAACCTGTCGTTTGTTCTCATTCCCCCTGCTGTATCAGAGGCCCCAGTAAAGTCTTGCCTGAATTTCTTGTCTGGCCTGTAGTCAAGTTCTATTGACTGGGGAAGGCCAAGAACCCTGTCTAATGGAAAAACAACGTTGTCTTCTCTTAAAATGTTTTGCTGCTCTTCCTCCTGTGTTTGATACTTTGGTGAATGGCATCAAAGCCCAGCCATTCATCCAGCCAGAAAGTTGATTGTTTCCCTGGTTTGTTCTTTATCAAATCTTCTCATCCACATCCAACTAAGCTCCATTAGTGCAAACTTTATCACATCATTCATATTTTTTCATCCTTTTTTTTTATGACTTCAGACTGGAGGGGAAGAAAATTCTTCTCACTCTCTTAGGTTCTCCAGCTGGATCTGTGAAATAAACTGAAAACAGAAAGATTAACATCAAAAAATATATGCATTATATGCATTTACTTGATGAGAAAAGTTTTATGTGGCATGGGGCAGAATGGGGCAATCTTTGTATAAAGAAGAGAAAAATTCTTAAGATATAGCTAAACATGGAGGCTTTTGCATCATTTAGATGAAGAAGGATACATTTAAAGAGAAAATGACAATATGAAGAAAAGGAAATTTAAGCTTCTAGAGATGGCAAATTGTAGGAGGGCAAATGTATGGGAAGCTGATCATAGATAATGACAAGTTAGTAGACTCTCAGTGCCTTCTCATCTCCATTGATAAGATTGCTATTCGCTCCTTGGTATCTAAAGGGGAAGGGGGACATTGTCACGAGAGGAATTTATTATCCTGCTTTCAGGTACATTGTAGGAAGGTAGAGAGTTCGTCCTGTGCTCTTTTTCTCAATTGTCTTCAGCTTGAAATAATCATTATGCTAGAGTGGCATCTTTTGGGTTGGCATTTTCTGATCTCCTGGTGTCTCAGATGGTGAAGAATCTGCCTGCAATGAAGGAGACCCAAGTTCAATTCTTGGGTCAGGAAGATACCCTGGAGAAGGGAACAGCTACCTACTCCAGGATTCTTGCCTGGAAAAATCACCTGGATAGAGGAGCCTGGCAGGCTACTGTTCACAGGGTCATGATGAGTTGGACACGACTTATCAACTGAATAACAATAGAAAAGTAAAGAAAGAAGCACTGAACCCACAAACTTATAGGCAAGAAGTAATCAAGGAGACCATTCAGCTGCTGCTGCTGCTGCTAAGTCACTTCCGTCGTGTCTGACTCTTCGCTACCCTATGGACTTCAGCCTACCAGACTCCTCCATCCATGGGAGTTTTCAGGCAAGAGTACTGGAGTGGGTTGCCATTGCCTTCTCCGATTCAGCTGCAAACACAAGTAACTTTTCATAGAAAAGATAGGATAACTCAGAGGATGGCAACAGTAGCCCAGAAGGCAAAGCTTTAGAGAGCTACAGGAAAGGAATAAAACTGAGTCAAGAAACTTCCCAATCAAGACAGTTCCAACTGGATTCCAGAATTGATATGAATCAATGACCATTTTTACCCTCTTTTAAAATGGAACTGCCTTAGTGGTTTTGGCTTCCTCAGTGGCTCAACAGTAAAGAATCTTCCAGCAATGCTGCAGACTCAGAAGAATCAGGTTTGATCCCTGAGTTGGGAAGATTCCCTGGAGGAGGGCATGGCAACCCACTCCAGCATTCTTGCCTGGGAAATCCCATGGACAGAGGAGCCTGGTGGGCTACAGTACATAGGGTCAAAAGAGTCAGATACAACTGAAGTGACTGAGATTGCATGCACTTAGTGGTTTATTCTGCGTCTGTCCCACTGTTACATGTTGAATATGTGGGGCAAATAATTTTTCTCTTTAGTTTACAGGTATTTAGGTTAACAGGACCTGTACTTTAAGACCTATACACAAGTAATCACACCTACACTTACACTGATTTAGAAGGAAAGATCCTAGACTTCCAGTAGATGCCACAAGGGGTCAAGACATATGACTTCTGGAGAAGGAGTAAGTGTGTTTTTGGGTAGGTGGGCCAGGGGGAGATGTCAATTATGGGAAGCCAGAGGTAAGACTGGGTAGGCAGCTTCCAAGATCACCCTATTTCTGTTATCTGTGACCTTGTGCAATCCCCTCCCACATGAAACAAGACTGACCTGTATAATCAAGAGGACATTACAGAAGTGATAGTATGTGGCTTTTGAAGCTAGGTTATACAGTACACAGAAGTTTTCTTATGGCTGTTGCTTGGATTGCTTGCTCTGCGGGAAGCCAGTATCTTCTAGTAAAGACACTTAAACAGCCCAGCAGCCCTGTGGAGAAGTGCAGATGGCAAAGAACAAAGACCTCCTGTCAACTGTCAGTATCAACTCACCGTCCATGTGGGTAAGCCATTTTGGAAGCAAATTCTTCAACCCCGGTCAAGTCTTTAGATGACTGCAGCTCCAGCTGATGACTTGACTACAATCTCATGAACCAGGACCAGACAGTTAATCTACCCCCAAGTTCCTGGCCTACCGAAATGAAATAATAAACATTTATTTCTGTTGTGAGTCACTAAATTTTACTGTGATTGGCAGAAAGATGCAGCTAATTCAAAAGATGTAAGTACTTTAATGAGTAGCAAAGGTAATCAACAACTAAATACAATGAAATGATGATAATGGGAGTATGGAGGGAGGCTGATGATGTGCATGTAAATGAGCAAAACCTTCATCTGCCACATTATAAATTGATAATCCCTACAATTAAAAAAAAAAAGAAATAGGTGAGTAAAAGTGTTTTTAGAAATTTGGAAAAATTAAAGACATAAATGTAAAAGTGATTTAAAGTGGTTGCCTCTGGGGCAGACAATTTCCCCTGCTCATTAGAAGCCCTCTGTTCTGTTTGAGTTTTAAGCCAAACTCATGTTATACAGTACATTTTAAAAAATGGGGAATTTAAAATAGATCAAAAATTAAATCAAATGTATCTCTCAATATAAATATATATGCTAACAATATATGTCTATGTCTGATATTTTCAACTCTCATTTAATTTAAGGGATACTTGAAACATTTAGCTTTGTTCTAAACATGAACATGAGAAAACTGAACAAGAATATGTCTCAGAATCCTCATAATCAAATACATCAAAATTGTTCTTCAGTACTCTTGGGTAAAAAGTTTAGAACTGATGTGTTACAGCTTCTACCCTGTAAAAGTTTGAATGTCTTTATAGAAACATTTATTTAACTACCTAGAAGTCTATCTTACATGTTGCATTATAACTTCAGGAAAGGAAAATATTTTATATAAACTCCCCTATTAAAAGCAAATGACTCAGTATTTGTCTTTGTCTGGCTTATTCCATTAAGCTTACAGTCTCCAGATATGTTTCATTTACATGTGAAATATAAATATATAAAACAAATGAGTGAATATAACAAAGCAGAAACAGACTCAAAATACAGAGAACAGACTAGTGATTACCAGTGGAGAGAGGACTAGGGGAAGAGGCAAAATAGAGCAACGGGATTAAGAAGTACAAACAATGAGGTATAAAATAGATAAGATACAAAGATGTAATATACAGCACATGGAATATAGTAAATATTTTATAATAACTTTAGAGTATATCCATAAAATCATTGAATCACTATGCTGTACACCTGAAACTAATATAATATTGTAAATTTTAAAAAAGGAAATGACTTAGCTATGATCACAAATAAAATACAACCTTACACAGTATGCTCAGGAATATTTAAAACCAAACAACTAAAAAATGCTGAGAACAAACGAGTTAGCAAAGGCATACCATGTAATTAAAAGCAAAAAACAGGAGTCATAAGCTTAATGGCAGACTAAGTTATTTTCAGCGCCAAAAGCATGAAGTGAGATGAAGACACTATTTATTAAAAAGATGCACAACCTAAAATAAAAAATCTAACAGTTTCTAGCATATCAAACCGTACAGTATTAAGATTCACATAGAAAACTTCATAGGAAATAAAAAATACACATAATCAAAACTTTAAATCACTGTCTCAACCTATGAATATTCAAGTGGTCAAAAATTAGGTAGTAGCTGAGAAAGTCATAATTCAAAAAGACATATGCACCCCAATGTTCCTTGAAGCACTATTTACCATAGCCAGGACACGGAAGCAACCTAGATGTCCATCAACAGATGAATGGATAAAGAAATTGTGGTTCATATATACAGTGGAATATTACCCAGCCATAAAAAAGAATGAATTTGAGTCAGTTTTAGTGAGGTGGATTAACCTAGAGCCTATTATACAGAGTGAAGTAAGTCAGAGAAAAATAAATATTGTATATTAACACATATAAGTGGAATTTAGAAAAATGGTACAGATAAACCTATTTGCAGGTCAGGAATAGAGATGTAGACACAGAGAACAGATTTGTGGACACAGTGGGAGAAGGGGAGGAAGGGTGGGATGAATTGAGAGAGTAACATTGAAACGTATGCACTACCATATGTAAAATAGGGGCTTCCCTTGCAGCTCAGCTGGTAAAGAATCTGCCTGCAATGCGGGAGACCTGGGTTCAATCCCTGGGTTTGGAAGATCCCCTAGAGGAGGGAAAGGCTACCCACTCCAGTGTTCTGGCCTGGAGAATTCCATGGACTGTATAGCCCATGGGGTAGCAGAGAGTCGGACACGACTGAGTGACTTTCACTTTCACATGTAAATTAGATAGCTAGTGAGAAGTTGCTGTATAACTGGTTGAACACCAGTTGCTCAACTTGGTGCTCTGTAACAACACAGAGGGGTGGGGTGGGGTGCGGGTTGGAAAGGAGGTTCAAGAGGGAGGGGACATATGTCTACATATGGCTGACGCATGTTGTTGAATGGCAGAAATCAACACAACACTGTCTAGCAATTATCTTCACAATAAAAAAATAATAATAGAATAAAGGCCCAAATAACAATGAAATGAGGCTATTCTTACTGTTATCTCTATAATTTTCTCCTTGATATAGGAAAAGTATCTTCTTTTCAAGTACACATGGAACAGTATAAAAATAACTGCCCATAAATGCTGTGCTATTAAATCTTGATGAATTCCAAAAAGTAGACATGGTACAGATAGCCATGATCATAGTAAAGTAAAACTAAAACTAGAAAAGAAAGAGAAACAAAACCTACAATAAGGAGGTGAAAACAAAAAAACACTTTCTCACCGAATTCAGCTAAAACAATGTTGGTACCTATCTTAAAAAATAAGTTATGAAAATAAAGGAAACATCTATTCACAGATGAGAAAAATAATAACAAAATAAATCTAAAGGTACAGAAACAAGGAAACCATAGAGAGAAAAACAGAAAGTGAGTATGAAACAAGAAAAAAGTGGAACAAATAAATCCAAATGCTTGGTTATTAAAAGATTGAGTATGCAATTAGCTAACTTAATATAAAAATGAAAACTAATAAATTCAGAAGACAAGAAAGGACTTTGGAGAAATAATCACAGATCTAGAGGAAATTTAAATTACCATAAATAATCATGAGACTACTTTGCTGAACTCTATATAAATAAATCTGAGAACCTTGTTAAAAAAACAAGGCTATATAAATGCTAGAAATGAAGAGAAAATTATGATTACATGAAGATGAGAAGATTATATATCTGAAAACCCTAACATTAAAAATTGAAATTTTATTATACATGATACAGTATTCTGGCTGGGGTAAGATTAATATACAAAAAGTCTATAGTTTTCATATTTACAAAAAAAATTGAAATAAAATGAAATAAACCAATCCATTTACAACAGTAACAAAAATTATCAAATATCTAAGAACCACTTTAACAAGGAATAAAAATAGACTTTATTATTAGAGTCATTATCAATATCACTAAATTATTATTTTGGACACAAAAGAGAATGAACAAATGGAATGATTAGCATTATAGATTTAAAATCATCATAAAAATATATTTTATCACTAAATTAATCAGTGAATTTTATGTGCAACCAGTAAATGTGTCAATAAGACTGTTTTAAAAAAATTGTCTTCACTGGGTCTTAGTTGCAGCACTCGGGTTCTTTCAGTTCAGTTCAGTCGCTCAGTCGTGTCCAACTCTGTGACCCCATACACTGCAGCACGCCACGCTTCCCTGTCCATCACCAATTCCTGGAGCTTACTCAAACTCATGTCCATTGAGTCAGTGATGCCATCCAACTATTTCATACTCTGTCGTCCCCTTCTCCTCTTGCCTTCCATCTCTCCCAGCATCAGTCTTTTCCAATGAGTTGGCTGTTTGCATCAGGTGGCCAAAATACTGGCGTTTCAGCTTCAGCATCAGTCCTTCCCATAAATACTCAGGACTGATTTCCTTTAGGATTGACTGGTTTGATCTCCTTGCAGTCCAAGGGACTCTCAAGAGTCTTCTCCAATACCACAGTTCAAAAATATCAATTCTTCAGTGCTCAGCTTTCTTTATAGTCCAACTCTCACATCCAAACATGACTACTGGAAAAACCATAGCTTTGACTAGATGGGCCTTTGTTGGCAAAGTAATGTCTCTGCTTTTTAATATGCTGTCTAGGTTTATCATAGCTTTTCTTCCAAGGAGTAAGTGTCTTTTAATTTCATGGCTGCAGTCACCATCTGCAGTGATTTTGGAACCCAAGGAAATAAACTCTGTCACTGTTACCCCTGTTTCCACATCTATTTCCCATGAAGTGCTGGGACTGGATGTCATGATCTTCATATTTTGAATATTTTTAAGTCAGGTTTTCACTCTCCTCTTTCATTTTAATCAAGAAGCTCTTTAGTTCCTCTTTGCTTTCTGCATAAGAGTGGTTTCATCTGAGGTTATTGATTTTTCTCTCCCGGCAATCTTGATTCCAGCTTGTGCTACATCTAGCCTGGCATTTCACATGATGTACTCTGCATATAAGTTAAATCAACTGTACTTCAATGAAAAAAATGACATTACCTAACTTGAATATTTGCCCCTCAAGAAACAAGTCCCCAAATGAGATGTTTACATTGAAAAAGACTGAGGATGAAAAATGGAACGTGGAGGAAATATTTATGTATTTGGCATTATTTCATCTGAGGAAGTGAAGTCTAAAGTAGTTGTTTTCAATTCTGTGAAGAAAATAATGGCAACCAGCTATGTTTCATCTCAGCTAAGCCTGAAGCAAGAAGGAAATAGGGCAGAAGGAACTAGAATGATCAACTACAGGATCTTTACAGAGGTCCAGGTTCTGTGTCTGGGCTCTGAAACTAGGTCACTGGACCATGCTCTTCTATAGAAATTGCTTAAAGTTCCCTTCATTATCTTATTTGCATATCATCTTCACCAAGCACAAGTTTACTGATAGCTCTGATTTCTGTCTGATGCAAGAGAGCTGAATGAGGTTATTACAGAACAGCAAGGCTGAGGACGCTTAGAGGTTACTGTGGGGCAACAGGAAGGACTCAGTTCTTATGATCCAATTACAGTGGCTTCCAGATGGAAGGCCTACTTAAAACAGAGAGTCACACTGCTGAGTTTAGGAAGCCACCCTGGATTCTCTTCCAGTGAACTAGGGGGACTCTGCTGCAGGAATGTGTGTGAGATAACTCTATGACCTTTTACCCAGTGGGTGGAGAAGCTAAAAGAAACTCAACAGGAAACAAGGGGTAAAGAGAGAATTAGTAGAACCATCAGGGAAGTAACATGGTGGCAAAATAAGTCAACTTCTTACTATTTGGGATTATTTCACTTTTCCATGACAAGATAGTCAAAAGGAGAAGACTTGTTTACCTTTAAATTCTCTGAAGGGTTTTCTCTTCTTCCTCTGCTTTTTGGCTTGATTTTCCGTGTGTTTCCAAGCATATAGATCACATGGTATTTTTTCCTTTGCTTAGAGCTCCAGAAAAGACTTTCCATGGTTGAGGGGCTTCTGTAGCCTCTTTGAGAGGTTAGTAAGGGCAAGACACTCCCTTCTGTTAGTGAAATAGGCCAGGATTATATGACTAAATGGTGTGATTTAAGAGGTAAAAGTGCCTTAGGGAAAATAAATGTTTCTCAGTTGCTGTGGGCGTAGATATTTCTCAACTACATAAATTATAATCTGTCTAGCATGGGACTTCCGTGCCAGTTCAGTGGTTAAGACGTTGCCATCCAATGCAGTGACTGCAGTTCCCATCCTTGGTCAGGGAACTAAGACCTCATGTGCCTTATGGCCAAAAAGCCAAAATATAAAAAAACAAAAGTGATGCGTAATGAATTCAGTAAAGACTTTAAAGATGGTCCATATTAAAAAAAAAATCTGTCTAGCAACAAAAAGGTTCTGATGTACCTTAAAATATAAATGTTTTTACAATAAAGCATTTAATGGAAAGGAACCATGAAGGTCAAATTTCAACCTGTGAGTAAACAGAAAGATCCAACATGAAGTCCTACAGGATTAGCAAAAGTGAGCCAAAATTCAGCTCTATTTCTTGCAGCCAAAATAAGACAGCTGAAATGTAATGCGCTTTGAGGTCATTTTCTGACACGGATTGTGTAAGTGACCAAGAGCAGATTGTTTTCNTGTGTGTGTGTGTGTGTGCTAAGTCCTTTAGTCGCGTCTGACTCTTTGTGACCCAATGGACAGTAGCCCACTAGGCACCTCTGCCCATGGGACTTCCTAGGCAAGAATACTGGTGAGGGCTGCCATTTCTTTTTCCAAGGGATCTTCCCGACCCAGGAATCTGACCCCGTGAGTCTTGTGTCTCCTGCACTGGCAGGAGGACTCTTCACCACAAAGCTACCTGGGAAACCCTGGTGCAACATGATGCTATGGTATAAAGGAGTGTGTCCCTCTTACATTCGTATGTTGAAATCCTAGCTCCTGGTGTTGTGGTGTTAGAAAGCAGGGCCTTTGGGAGGTGATTAGGTCATGAGATCAGTGCTGTTTTAAAAGAGGCCAGAAAGAGCTCCCTTACCCTTTCATCATGTAAGTAAAAAATAGCAGAATATGCCACTCCCAAATAAGCCTTTTGGCATAAGTGGATTATTTTGAGAAATTGCAGGCACAAAAGAAATTCTGAAAATAGATTTGAAAGTACTTCTTTTCAATGGAAATCTAAATTTATGAAGGAAATTAACATTAGAAAGGGAGCTGTGTCAGGAACAGAGCTATTACAAGAGATAACTATTTCACCTGAGATACTTAGCTGCAGGGCAAACTTTTTGACCAAACATCTTCTCTTCTTGGGGCTTCCCAGGTGGCACTAGTGGTAAAGAAACCACCTGCCAATGCAGGAGACAGAAGAGACGTGGGTTCCATCCCTGGGTGGGGAAGATCCCCTGGAGGAGGGCATGGCAACCCACTCCAGTAATCTTGCCTGGAGAATCCCATGGACAGAGGAGCCTGGTGGGCTACAGTCCATATGGTTGCAGAGTCGGACATGACTCAAGCGACTTAGCATGCATGCATGCATGCAGCTAATCATACTAGTCTGAGATAACAAGGGATCAACAGAAAAGTGTATATCAATGACTGCTCCTGTAGAGTGAGTTTACATTTCCCAAGGAGCATACTGCAAGTAGTCAGCAAAACCAAAGATAATTCGCTGGTAGTCCAGTGGTTAAGACTCTGCTCTTTCATTGCAGGCTTCCCTGGTGGCTCAGATGGTAAAGCGTCTGTCTGCAATGTGGGAGACCCGGGTTCGATCGCTGGGTCAGGAATATCCCCTGGAGAAGGAAGGGGATAGGGCAAGAGTCCCACTCCAGGACTCTTGCCTGGAAAATCCCATGGACAGAAGAGCCTGGTAGGTTACGGTCCATGGGGTCGAAAAGAGTAGGACACGACTTCACTTTCACTTTCCATTGCAGAGGACACAGGTTTGATCCCTGGACAGGGAACTAAGATTCCACATGCTACTCAGTGCAGCCAAAAAATTAAAAAACATACAAACAAAAATCAAAAGCAATACATTAGGCCGAGGGAGTCCAATGGTTTCAGCAAATTAGAGATTCTCAGTTTGAGAATCCTGTTAGTCCTTTCATCCTTGCCTGATGATTGAGGGTGACAGGGAAAGTGATAATTCCAAGAAGTTTCCAACATTTTTGTTCAGGCTTGTATGATTTTCCCAGGAAGTAAATGCTTCAGTCACTGAAGACTGTGGAAGGTATAGCCCGGGGGGGAAATATTTTCTACAGGTTTCTCTGGCACTGTGAGGGCACCAGCTCTGCAGCAGAGGAAGGCTTCAGCCCATTCAGAAAACATAAATACAATAACAAGTACATATTGATAAAACATATTAAGTAACAAATGAATGAAGTCCAGCTGCAGGTGTTCAAAGCATTCATAGGCACAAGGTCTCAGGCCTCTAGGAACAAAAATAGTCTCTCCAGGATAGTGGATGTGTCAGGTCAAACACTGGGGGCTAACTGCTTTTGTAACTATAGACGTTTCCCCATGATGCTATTCACAATGTGAGTTTTTTGAATGATCTACGGACAGAAGAGCCTGGTGGGCTACAGTCCACGGGGTTGCAAAAGAATTAGACACGACTTAGCAACATAGTGGATAAAGAAATGCAAAAAATATAAAATGAGGTTTTGCCAGGAACCTGGGAAGAACCAAGCAGCCATCTTGGGCTTCCCAATATCCAGACTGTTCATTGAGTTTACAGCCATTGTTTGCCCATCTTAATTCCTCTGGTTCAGGAGCAGATGGCTGCCATGTTGCAAGGATATCAGGATGGCAAAAGTCTGGGAACCAGAGGTCTTTTTTTTTTGCCAAAAGATAGTTGATTTCATTCACACGTGCCACAGCTTTCAAGCTTCTGCTGCTGCCCTTGTTTATCAGGCATCTCCCTGGATAAGTCAGGTGCAGTCTTTTTACTGTGAGCCTCAGTTTTAATAATGGCAATTTCAGAAGGCAAAAGAATGGTAATAAGAAGGTCATTTGCTAGTTGTTCATTTTTTAAAATAGAGTACAGTGTTTATTTTATATTATGGCAGGTACACTAGAATTTCAAAAATTTAAAACATATAAAAAGAGATTAGAAACTAACACCTGTATCAACAGCTGATAAATGTCTAAGATTGTTTATTATATAGCAGGCAGTGCTTTCAACAGGGCACCATGGAAATTAGTCTAAAAAGTATCATCAGGCTTTAAACAAGCATAAAAAGTATCACTAGGCTTTATACAAACAACCATATCTCTTGCTGCTTTAGAATTTGGAGATATAGTCTGCTTCTAATGTTAAGCAGTCCTTTAACATTTTTAATGTTATATACTGTTTTATAGTAATTATTAATAGCTTGGCAAATGTTTCAAAATAAAGTAGAAATGTATTCATAACATCACAGAAACGCACATCCTGTTTTGTTTCAATAAGAACCATAATCCCTACAGTTCAGAACCCCTAGTTGCATGAAATAACTTATGCACAGATGATTGGCATCAGAGTAAACAAGAAAACACCTTTGTTTCCATGTGCATGTGTACATGCACATGTGCTCAGTCATGTCCAACTCTTTTCAACCCCGTGGACTGTAGCCTGCCAGGCTCCTCTGTCCATGGAATTTTCCAGGAATACTGGATCGTATTGCCACTTCCTACTCTAAGGGATCTTTGCTGCCCAGGGATCAAACCCATGTCTCTTACATATCCTGTATTGGCAGGCGGATTCTTTACCACTGTGCCACCTGGGAAGTTCTGGCGAGTGACTGCAAAGGCACAGTGACTATCAGTATAAATATTAACAGTCTGTCCCTCTGACAACTGACATTCCCTGAGAAGGGCATGGAGCTCTGTTTGCTGGACTTATTTAGATTATGAGATGCTTTCCCTCTCAAGTAGTTCATATTGGACAGTAACAGCATAACCAGCTTAGAAATATCCTTTGTCATTTTCACAATATGACCCATCAACAAAGATCAGCTCAGGGTTAGTCAAAGGGGCATCTCATAAGTCAGGATGCACTGTCACTGAATGGGACATTATCACCTTGAAGCCCTGGGGCTCCCCTTTGTCAGGCAGGTGTAACAGAGTAGCAGGATTAAGAGTGTTTCAGTGTTTAAGATGAAGATTAGGTGGTGAAAGCAGAAGGATCTCACAGGAGCTTAGTCTGTTTGTGAAGTGTTGAGTCAATTCAGCATTAAAGAGGCTTTGGATAGGGTGTGGAGCTTGTAAATAAATGTCATTTCCTAGGATTTAGTTTGCTGAGGTTTCTACTAACTCTGTAACTACAGTTTATCCCTTAAGACACTTGGGATAGGCACAAGGAACTGAATCAATTGCAAGCTGTCATAACCAACAGGCTTCTATTTATTGCCAGGTGCTACAGAGGCATTCCCAGGGCTTGGTTCTTCCTTGCTTACACAAATGAAAGGGTTAGAATAGTTAGGTAGCCCTAAGGCAGGTATTTCTTGCAGTATCTTTTTTAACTTTATAGAGGCCTGCTCATGTTTACCTTCCCAAGGAAGGGGTTCAGGAAGTAAAATTTTAGGAAGTTCATAAAATATAGAAGCTAATAGAAAAAAAAAAAAATCTAGGAACCCATAGTCTATAATAACATCCAGGCCCAGAAATCCACAAAGTTATCACTTAGTTGTGGACCTAGGAAATTCTTGGATTTGCTCATTGCATTTTGGAAATAACTGGATTCCTTCAGTGCTTAGATTATGACTTAGATAATAAACAGTTTCTAGAGATCATTGTAGGTACTTCCCCAGTGGCTCAGCAGTAAAGAATCTGCCTCAGTGCAGGAGACACAAGAGATGTGGATTCAATCCCTAGGTCAGGAAGATCCTCTGGAGGAGGGCATGGCAACCCACTCCAGTATTCTCGCCTGGAGGATCCTTTGGAGCCTGTCACGATACAGTCCATAGGGTGGCAAACAGTCAGACACAACTGAAGTGACTGAGAATGCACGCATGCACAGATAATTGGAATTGTTTTTTTAGGCTTTATGTTCCTTTTCAGCCAACTGTAGTGGCAAATAAGTAGAATCTTTATGGATGTCTCTGGTAACAGACACACCATGAGGCTTGTCTACTACATATTGTGAAAGGGTCAATTTCTCAGAGAACTAGAGGGTACTTAAATCTTGGTGGAACACCTGGGAAAGTTAAAAGGGCCACAATGAACTCTTGAGGCTTGACTGTCCAGATATATTGCTGATTTTTCCAAGAGAAAACAAATAAGTATCGGCTGCTCGTGTCTACAGGGATGCTGAGGAAGACTGAACAAAGGTCCGCAACATGGAACAATCCTAAGTCTGGTAGGACTCGTGAGAAAAGGATGTTTCTCTTGATCCTAGCTGGAACAAGTAGGAAACAGGGAGAGAAATGTCTTGTTAATAGCTCTCAAGTTCTTGACAAATGGCCATCCCATGCATTAGGTTTTCAGACCAGCAAAATCAGTGTGTTATAATATATGGACTAGTACAGGAAATGATCACTCCTGGGTAATTTCATCTTCTACTATTGGTGTGTGGCCTTGTCCAGGGCTTCTCAGGTGGTGCAGTGGTAAAGAATCTGCCTGCCAGTGCAGGAGATGCAAGAGATGTGGGTTCAATCCTTGGGTCAGGAAGGTCCCCTAAGCCACTGGAATGGTAACCAATTCCAGTACTCTTGCCTGGAAAATTCCACACATAAAAGAGCCTGGTGGGCTATAATCCATGAGGTCTGAGCACACACACACTTGTATAGCCTCAGACTTTAATGGATACTGAGGTAATTTAGGAAGAGGCTTAGTCATCTATTTGAGTTTTTATAGACACTGTATTTTGTATTCTCCCAAAGTCACTATGAGAAGTAGCCCAGAGATTTTTAGGCACTTCGATTAAACCAAAGATTATTTATTGGAGTTCTTCTCTTGTTTCAAAGACAAATTGTAAAGAACATAAAAGATCAGGTTCAGATTGACCAGGAAATTCTAAAATGAGGTCTCCATTGGATGCTGAAATATATTAGCCCTTTTATTTTATTTTATTATTATTATTAGTGTTTTTTTTTTTGGTCACAGTCAGTGGCATGTGAGAGCTTTGTTCCCCAACCAGAAATCAAAACCAGGTCCACAGAGTGAGAACATGGAGTCCTAACCACTGGAAAGTGAAACTGTTCGTCGCTCAGTTGTGTCTAACTCTTTGTGACTTTGTGGACTGTAGCCTCCAGGCTCTTCTGTATACTGGAGTGGGTAGCCATTCCCTTCTCCAGGGAATTTTCCCAATCCAGGGATGGAACTCAGATATCCTGCATTGCAGGCAGATTCTTTACTGCCAGGGTGAGCCACTGAACTGCTTAGAAATTCCCAGCCCTTTTAGTTCAGAAAGGAGAGCTCTACATATAAGATTGGGCTGTGTCACACAGTGAAAGAAATGCTTTTCAGTAAAAGGTCTCCATTTGTTTGATATAGAAACCCTCTCTGAATTTTAATAGATACCCCAGCTATTTAATTTTCACTCCTGGGGGGTTTGTTATTCTATAAGAGTGAGATTTAAAGTAGAAAGTATGGCTCTGGTATCTATTACCAGAATTTAGCAGAATTTTCCATTAATTTTAGTTTTAGCTTCCTCTTGGCTATTTAAGGGAATTACTAGAGGTGTGAGTTTGAGTGAACTCTGGGAGTTGATGATGGACAGGGAGGCCTGGCGTGCTGGGATTCATGGGGTCACAAAGAGTCAGACACAACTGAGCGACTGAAATGAACTGAACTGAACTGAAGGGGCAGTTTTCTAGAGAACTTCTCAGAGTCCTGCCAACTCTGGGAGGGGCTTATGTAGGGACCCTCCTTTGGAGGTAGATATGAGGACATTTGAGTTTCCCAGGTGGTGTTAGTGGTAAAGAACCCGCCTGCCAGTGCAGGAGACATAAGAGATGCGGGCTTGATCCTTGGGTCGAGAAGATCCCCTGCAGAAGGGCACAGTAACCCACTCCAGTATTCTTGCCTAGAGAATCCCATGGACAAAGGAGCCTGATGGGCTACAAGCCTGCTGCTGCTACTGCTAAGTCGCTTCAGTCATGTCCGACTCTGTGTGACCCCATAGACAGCAGCCCACCAGGCTCCGCCATCCCTGGGATTCTCCAGGCAAGAACACTGGAGTGGGTTGCCATTTCCTTCTCCAATGCATGAAAGTGAAAAGTGAAAGTGAAGTTGCTCAGTCATGTCCGACTCTTTGCGACCCCATGGACTGCAGCCCACTAGGCTCCTCCGTCCATGGGATTTTCCAGGCAAGAGGGCTGCAAAGAGTCAGCACAACTGAAGTGACTTAGCACGCACACACCCATGAGGGCATTTAAGTTGACTCTGTAGAATTTGCATAAGACCTTTGAGGACAATCTCTTTTCCAGTGTCCCAGCTGATAACAACTGAGACATCAATTCTTGGGCCCATGTTTTGATGATGAACCACAAGGAGTCTGCAATTGGAGAAATCCAGATGTTAAATAGGTCTCTGGCCTTGGAGCTGTTGTAGCTGTAAGGCTGATAGTTTGGTGATTTCCTGTTTACAATCTTATTCCAAAGTCCTTTCAAACTGCTCAGATATGGTCACAAGTTCAATAAGATTCATAGCATCCCATCCTATTTTCTATCTTTTTATCAATATACTAATCTCAGGAGATAATCCATTCATAGTGCATCTGGAGCAATCGTATGAATGAGCAGGATGAAGGACCTCGTTTATTGTATGGAACCCAGAATGCCACAGGAAGATAGTTTTCAGATGGGCCTAAAGTCTGCCTCATTCTTCTTCTGTCTTGAGGCTATCTGGAAGCTTCTACATACTAATGGGCTCAGACAGTAAAAACTACTTCTGCAGTGCAGGAGACCCATGTTCAGTCCCAGGTCTGGGAAGATCTCCTGGAGAAGGGAATGGCTACCCTCTCCAGTATTCTTGCCTGGTGAATTTCATGGACAGAGGAGCCTGGTGGGCTACAGTCCATGGGGTTGCAAAGAGTTGGACATGACTGAACGCCTAAGCACACATACCAATTAAAATAGGTTTCCCATTCTGTTTGTTTGACTTGGGAAAACTTGTTTTCAACTTCACTTCTTAAAAAAACAATCGTATCTAAATTGGAATAATTCCATTTGTGGCCATTGTAATTCTAGGTGGTTTTTAGTAAGATTTTGCCATTTTTGTTGAAATCTACAGCTTCCGGGACTATAATTCTTAGACTTAAAATAAGTTGGTGTGTCTAAATGTAGCAAATTTAACTCTATAAAATTTAAGACAAACTAATACCTAAAAGGGATTTACTGCTGGATTGGGGATCACACATTATTTTATTTTATTTTTTAAAATATTTTTTTAATTTTTGGTGGTGTCAAGTCTTACTTGCTCAGTGGCGTGTGAGACCTTAGTTCCCTGACCTGCATCCCCTGCACTGGAAGACAGATTCTTAACCACTGGGCCACCAGGGAAGTCCCTCGCACAGTATTTTAAAGTGCTCCTCAATGCACAAAAGTTCTTTTAAGGTTTGTGGGTGACCTGTGTCAGTTGAGAAATGAAGTATTTCCTGCTGTGTTAGTAAACAAGGATGATACGGTCAGTAGGGATTCCAGCTCTCCAATTTCTGAGCCCTGAGGGCACCCAGGAAGGAAAATAATATCTGCCGTTGGGTGGCCATTAGGCTGCAGCTGCTCCCTGAGATGAGCCCTGAGGAACTCAGAATACTGGCCCCAGGTAGCTGAGATGCACATGATAGAAATGATTTCAGCGAACCCGGACTCCCATCTTCCCATACATAGAAAAGCTCTAATTCCCTAACTTGAGATATCTGGTTTTCCTTAATTAACAATAATTGTTGTTGTTCAGACTACCTGCCCCTTGTTGCAAACCTCTATATAACCTGACTCCTCCCTCTGCCTCCTTGGAGCGGTTCTCTCAGAGTCCCTTGAAATGCTATCTCCAGGGCTTGAAGTCCTAAAAATTTCCCCAGAATAAAACATAACTCTCAACTTTTAGGTTGTGACTATTTTTTTCAGTCTGCACAATCTAACCTATTCCATGACCAATTTATCTCAACATGAGAGCTTTGATGTAGGTGGCAAGTGCTCCAGCAGCTCTTAAATGCTTTGCCCCAGCCCATTAGTTTTGCATTCTTCTGAGATGCCCATTAGCAACCGCTTTCTGAACACAGAACAGCTCAAGTCAGATCCAGTCTTTTTTTTTTCCTGGTTTTAAAATTTTTTATTTGCATATTTTAAAAAATGTATATTATAATCATTAAAATCATTTTAACATAACAGTGGCATTGAGATTAAACTTGCATTTTACAGGGAATTCTCTGGCCATCCAGTAGTTAGGACTCCATGCTCTCACTGCCAAAAGTCTAGGTCCTAGCTTCAGTCAAGGACCTGGGATTCCAGATGCCCTGAGGCTAAAGAAACAACCCTACATTTTATAGATTTCAGGACATCTTGCACTCACTTGGTTTTTACTCTAGGTTTCGCTGTTGTCCCATTCTGCTTTTTGTTTCACCAACAGCAAGACAGGCAGATGAGGGGGCTGGCCTGCCTTTCATTGCCAGCAGTTCTTCATTCTTTGGTGTGAAAAGGGACAGTGTTGTCACTTAAACTTGATCCAACCTCTTTGCATCAAATGAAGGAAAACAGCTATAAGAAGTCAAACAAGAAGGCAATGCTTGTGGAATGTACAGTTCATATTGATGGCTTTTGCCTTGTTATGACTCTCCTGCTTGCTTCTCCTGTTCAAGCATTTCCTTTGCAGGCAGAGGATTTTTCTTTCTTGTGCTTCTCTCTTCTTCAGGTTTGATTTGTTGGATTTCTCAAGGTCAGTCATACCAAGTTTGTCGGACATGGTTTCAGAGGAAGCATAGCAAGGTATATGAGTGAGTGGAGTCTGCTTTGAGCAGTGGCTGCCCAGAATCTTAGTCTGGTTAAGTTGGACCCAGTCCAGCTCTAGCCAGCATTTCCCACTGTGGAATCTGGGGAGAGTCTGGGAAGAATGGGGAAAGTTTCCAAACAAATTGGAAATGGTGGCAAGCCAATTAGATCAGGACCCTGATGTAGAGATGGTGGAGCTCAGAACTGAGAGGAATTTATCCATGGCCCTTGGACATGGCAGGAAAGACAGAGAACTCTTAACGGTTCAAGGGCTGCCATGTCTGTGTTTTTTGTTACTGAAGCTGCTGGAAAGTCAAAGTGTTAGTCACTCAGTCATGTCCAACTCTTTGCAACCCCATGGACTATAGCCCACCAGGCTCCTCTGTCCATGCAATTCTCCAGATGAGAATACTGACATGGGCTGCTGTTCCCTTCTTTAGGGAATCTTCCTGACTCAGGGATCGGACCCATGTCTCCCTCATTGCAGGCAGATTCTTTACCATCTGAGCTGCCAGGGAAGCTGCTGAAAGTCTCCTTCAAACCCAACACTACCGCCAAAACTTTTTTTTTAATTCAACTGAGCAAATTTAAAGATCAAATTGGCTTTATTCAGTAATAATGAATCAGGCAGGATCCTATCTAGCAAATAGAAAAGAGTTCTACCAAGCAGTAGAAAAGGTGTTATAGACAGAAAACGGTCAAGAAAGGGAAATTTCTAGCAAAGAGTGGATAGATTGAGATTTAGGTCAAAGCTCCTTTGGGGGAGAGAAAGGGTCTTGAAGGATTGCCTCACTTGTGCTGACCAAGAAATTCCAGACTAACCATTAAAATTACATTCTTGGAGGAGGTTGAAACTGTCATTAAGCTAGGTATTAAATCATTTGCTGACGTGGGGCTTAGTACAAATGATGTCATTTTGGGCCTGCTACTTCTTTATCACGTGTAGTAAATGGGAATCTAAATGAAGGAGAAGCTGAAATTCTTTATACTGCTTTTACAATTTTTCTAGAGTTGTAATACCAAACTATAAAGCTATTTAAAAACAACAACAACAACTTGCCTAGGGCTTCCCTGGTGGTTCAGTGGTAAAGAGTCCACTTGCCAACACAGGAGACATGGGTTCAATCCCTGGTCTGGGATGATTCCAAATGCCAAGGAAGAACTAAGGATCATAACTATTGAGCCTGTGCTCTAGAGTCCAGGAGCTGCAACTACTGAAGCCTGGGTGCCCCGAAATGAGAAGCCTGCCCACTGCAACTGGAGAGTAGTAGTCTCTGCTCTCTGAAACTAGAGAAAAGCAACTAGAGAACAATCCATGCAGCTACAAAGACCCAGCACAGCCATAAATAAATAAATAAAAGCATTTTTTAAATTGCCTAAAAAAAGCAAATATTTGTGACCTCAAAACTAATTCTCATAAGAAATAAAAGAACAGACACTTGAAGTTCTAAATTAAACAAAACATTTTAAAATGGTGCTGAGAAAAAGATTTAAATTAAAAAAAAAGTCATTCCATTCATCTAATCATTTTTATTGAGCTCCACCATGCAGCATGGATTGTGTCAGGTGCTGGACTAAACGTTGAGATGAATAGATACAAGCAATAGTGAAAGAGACAGAGATGCATAAACATGATTAAGAACTCCAGCCAAGGTGATAAAAGGAATCCACACATTAATCATGCACTCTGATCAAAAGATATGGCAATTACTGGTGTTAAGCTAATTAAACAAGGTGGATATTAGAATGTGGTGGCTCTAATACCTTAGCAGACTATGCTAAGTGTCAATGAAAAAATGTTGCCTGCCATATCAGTAAACAAAGGATGCTGCAACCATTAGGCCATGGCATTACAGCCACCTTCAATGGAAAGCCCTGAGAAAACTCAGGATGGAAACAGGATGCCTGCAGTCAAGCTGTCAGTCACTGCAGTCACCCCCAAGGACGCACCTTAAGGAGGCTCAGGATGGGAAAACTCGGATACTGGGCCCAGATAGCTGAGAAGTGTATCAAAGGAATGAGCTCAGTGAGTTTCAACTTTTACATCCTCCCTGCCCCTCCCTGCCCCACACACACAGTAAAGTTCTAAATTCCTTAACTAGAGATATCTGATTTTCTTTAATTAATATTAATTTTTTGATGTTCCAAGAACCGGACCTTGGTCGCGAAAACATCTATATATTCCGGCTCCTCCCTTGCCTCTTTGGAGTAGTCCCTCAGAGCAATCTGAGAATCCGGTCTCCCAGGCTTGAAGTCCTGAGAATGTCCATCAAATAAAACATAACTCAAATTTATGTTGTGTATCTTTTTTTTTCAGTCAACAGACTATAATCTAAGCTTGTACGCGCCTCTATGTTAGGAAATCAAAACCTAAGGACAACCAATCACAAGCAATTAGTCTTTTCCAAATAATACATTGAGCTGTAGCCAATCAAATAAGTTCCTTGCTTTGCTTCCACCTTGTCCTTATAAAATCTTTCCTCTAACCTCTGTCAGGGGAGTGCTCCTAACCACTTCTGGTTTGTTGTTGCTCCATTTGATTCAGTTTTTGCTCAAAATAACTCAAAATTTTGAATAAATCTCAATTTATCTTTTAACACAGGTAAAATGCAAAAAGAAAAAAACCAGGAAGACGTGGCTGAGTCCAGAAACTGGAGAAACATTTCTATGGGCCGAAGCTGAAGCAGTGAACAGCGCCGATAGGAATAGGCTCTGGGCCTGGAAACAGGCACTGTGACCAGAGTGGGGACATTGCCAGGAAAAGCTGACTGAAACCAAGCCCTATTCAAGTGGGAGGGGTGGGGATGGGGAGAGAAGAGGGCCTGCCCTGAGCCAACCTAACACCTAGAAGCCAGGGGCTGGAGTGGAGATCCTCCCAACAGTGAAAAGAAGTTAAAAAAAAAAAAAAAAAAGAAGAAGAAGAAGAAGAAGAAGAAGAACTTGGAATCAGGCAATTAGAAAAGTTTAAAATTGGGAAGATGGATAATTATGAATACTCACACTGTCTTAGGTGCTTTACACAAACTAACTTCTTTAATTCTCTCACAACCCTATGAGGAAAGTACTGGGGTACAGCGAGCTTAATGAGCTTACTAATAAGCGGCAGCACTGGTTTTTCCATGCCCTCCTCCAGGGCATCTTCCAGGACCAGGGATCAAACCTGCATCTCTTCCGTCTCCTGCATGGGCGGGTGGGTTCTTTACCACTAGCGCCACCTGGGAAGCCCCTTCAGCCTCACAGCTTCTCGTGAAGGCAGCTGCTGCTGCTACTGCTGCTGCTAAGTCACTTCAGTCATGTCCGACTCTGTGCGACCCCATAGACGGCAGCCCACCAGGCTCCCCCGTCCCTGGGATTCTCCAGGCAAGAGCACTGGAGTGGGTTGCCATTTCCTTCNTTTTCTGAATGTTGAGCTTTAAACCAACTTTTTCATTCTCCTCTTTCACTTTCATCAAGAGGCTTTTTAACTCCTCATCACTTTCTGCCATAAGGGTGGTGTCATCTGCATATCTGAGGTTACTGATACTTCTCCCATCAGTCTTGATTCCAGCTTGTGTTTCTTCCAGCCCAGCGTTGCTCATTTACTCTGCATAGAAGTTAAATAATCAGGGTGACAATATACAGCCTTGACGTACTCCTTTTTCTATTTGAAACCAGTCTGTTGTTCCATGTCCAGTTCAAACTGTTGCTTCCTGACCTGCATATAGATTTCTCAAGAGGCNTCATTTACTCTGCATAGAAGTTAAATAATCAGGGTGACAATATACAGCCTTGACGTACTCCTTTTTCTATTTGAAACCAGTCTGTTGTTCCATGTCCAGTTCAAACTGTTGCTTCCTGACCTGCATATAGATTTCTCAAGAGGCAGTTTAGGTGGTCTGGTATTCCCGTCTCTTTCAGAATTTTCCACAGTTTATTGTGATCCACACAGTCAAAGGATTTGGCATAGTCAATAAAGCAGAAATAGATGTTTTTCTGGAACTCTCTTGCTTTTTCCATGATCCAGCAGACGTTGGCAATTTGATCTCTGGTTCCTCTGCATTTTCTAAAACCAGCTTGAACATCAGGGAGTTCATGGTTAACTTATTGCTGAAGCCTGGCTTGGAGAATTTTGAGCATTAGTGTACCAGCATGTGAGATGAGTGCAATTGTGTGGTAGTTTGAGCATTCTTTGGCGTTGTCTTTCTTTGGAATTGGAATGAAAAGTGACCTTTTCCAGTCCTGTGGCCACTGCTGAGTTTTCCAAATTTGCTGGCATATNTAGCGTGTGAGATGAGTGCAATTGTGTGGTAGTTTGAGCATTCTTTGGCTTTGCCTTCCTTTGGGATTGGAATTAAAAGTGACCTTTTCCAGTCCTGTGGCCACTGCTGAGTTTTCCAAATTTGCTGGCATATTGAGTGCAGCACTTTCACAGCATCATCTTTCAGGAGTTGAAAGAGCTCAACTGGAATTCCATCACCTCCACTAGCTTTGTTCGTAGTGATGCTTTCTAAGGCCCACTTGACTTCACGTTCCAAGATGTATGGCTCTAGATTAGTGATCCCACCATCATGATTATCTGGGTCGTGAAGATATTTTTTGTACAGTTCTCCTGTGTATTCTTGCCACCTCTTCTTAATATCTTCTGCTTCTGTTAGGTCCCTACCATTTCTGTCCTTTATCGAGCCCATCTTTGCTTGAAATGTTCCCTCGGTATCTCTAATCTTCTTGAAGAGATCTCTCCAACACCTCTGGGAATACCAGACCACCTGACCTGCCTCTTGAGAAATCTATACTAAGGTCAAGAAGCAACAGTTAGAACTGGACATGGAACAACAGACTGGTTCCAAATAGGAAAAGGAGTACATCAAGGCTGTATATTGTCACCCTGCTTATTTAACTTCTATGCAAGTTATCTCTTGCATAAATCTCTAGTCTTCCCCATTCTATTGTTTTCCTCTATTTCTTTGCATTGACCACTGAGGAAGGCTTTCTTATCTCTCCTTGCTATTCTTTGGAACTCTGCGTGTAACAGTATGATTATATCCATAATACATGTTCCCACCCAGGAAGGAGATTCTAGGGACCTTGACTGAGATAGGTTCAGCACAAGCATCCATCTGTATTATCATTCCAGAGAAGAAGCATGACTGTACATCCCAGGAGGAGGCTCTAGTGGTAAAGAGCCCTGCCAAAGCAGGAGACATAAGAGACGCAGATTCGATCCCTGGGTCAGGAAGATGCCATGAAGGAGGAAATGGCAACCCATTCCAATATTCTTGCCTGGAGAATCCCATGGATGAGAAATCTGGCAAGCTATCATGCATAGAGTCACAAAGAGTCAGACACAACTGAAGTGACTTAACAACATTGTACAATCCACAAGACAATGGGAACATGTAGAATGTAGCCACCCAGGCCAACAGACAAGGTCAAGTGCCCCAGTGCAGCATAGCATGATACAAAGAAGTCAGTCTTGAGAGAGGAAACTCAGGTTATGTTCCAGCTTTGTGTTAATGCACATGAGATCTGGCAATTTGTGGATAGCCGAGGCTCAATTTTCTCAGGTGCTATTTCTTTTCCCAGCTGTGCTGGATCTTTGCTGCTACTGTGGGGGCTTTCTTTAGTTGTGGTAAGCAGGTTTCTCACTGGGATGGCTTTTCATGTTGTGAAGCACAAGTTCTAGGCAATGGGGGTCAGTAGTTGTGGCCCACGGGCTTAGTTCCTCTGCGGCATATGAGATCTTCCTTGACCAGGGATCAAACATGTGTCCCCCACATTAACAGGAGGATTCTTATCCCCTGCGCCACCAGGAAATTTATCAGTTATTATTAAATGTCGATAACAAAACCGACTTTGTTGTTTGCCTTAAAAATTGAAGGAGCAATGGTACAATGTAGAGAGAACAAGGAAACAAGTACTTTGTAAAGTATACAGACTCTACAAATGTTCATCACATAATTAATTTCCTTAGAACCTCAGCACATGGAAAACCTCAAATTCCTGAGTCTTCCTTAAAAGATATGAACTTCATTTTATTTTTATTCTTAGTTCTTTGTTATTTTTTTAGTTATCACTATTAAGCAATAATTCAAGTATCTCAAAAAGCATTTAAAAAAAGAAAACACACAAAAAGTTATGACAGTGAAACATCTTCCTTCCCCATCCTCAAACTCCAACCACATCCTGTTACTAGGTTTGTTGTGTGTGTGTGTGTCTGTGTCTGTGTGTGTCTGTGTGAGTGTGAGCTCTCAGAGCTTATGGGTACATACACAGGCAAAGACATTTATACATTTCAAAATAAAACTTTGCACAGTGGCAGTATCACAGTCAATGAGTTTTATCTGAGCTGTGATTATTGCTAATTGAAAACTTTTCTTAAAATACATTCTATGCCCTCCCCCTTTTTAACCATAAATGATGATACACTACATCTATTGTTCTGTATTTTGCTTTTTTCCTTAGAGAAATTTCCATATCAGTACATTAAAAGCTTTCTCATTTCTTTGAAAGTACTGTATCTCTACTGTGTGTTCCCCAACAGAGAGTGTTATCAAATCTTGAAGGTTTTGTCAACTTGAGAGGTGAAAATGCTGTCTCAGTACAATCTCAAGTTGTGTGTGTGTTTTTAACAATTTAGCTCCTAAATGGACTAATAGGAGCTATTTATTATTTCTTTTTTAAAAAATTGTCTCATTTTAAGTTATTATCTTTTTTCTTACTAATTTTAGAGGTTCTTTATGTGTTAGGGAGATTAACCTTCTGTCTGTGGTATGATTTGAGAACTATTTTTTTCTCAATTTGTCATTTGTCTTTTGAAATTGTCTATAGCTTATGTGAGGCTTCGCTGGTAGATCAGCTGGCAGAGAATCCACCTGCAATGCAGGAAACCCCTGGGTCAAGAAGTTCACCTGGAGAAGGGTTAGGCTACCCACTCCAGTATTCTTGGGCTTCCCTGGTGGCTCAGATGGTAAATAATCCACCTACAATGCAGGAGACCTGGGTTCAATCCCTAGGTTGGGAAGATCCCCTGGAGGAGGGAATGGCAACCCACTCCAATATTCTTGCCTGGAGAATCCCTTGGACAGAGGAGCCTGGCAGGCTTCAGTCCACGGGGCAGCACAGAGACAGGACTGAGTGACTCAGCACAGTAAATGGCATATGCTTGTATATACTTTATCAAACACAGTTTTCTAAACTTTTACAGAGTCGAATTTATCAACCTTTGGTATCTTATTGATTTGAGTTATGCTTAAAAAGGCTTTTCCATCCAAAGACCCCCAAATAATTTTCCAATGCCTTCCTCTAGTCCTTTAGTGAATTTTTTCTTACAGTTTAATATTGGGCTTATGTGGGACTTATGTGAGTGTGTGTTTAAGGCATAGACCCAATATTTTTGTCCCAACTAACTACTTAATTATCTCAATATTTTTGTCCCAACTAACTACTTAATTGTCATTTGTAAATTAGTACTTTCCCCCTACTGTTTCTGAGATGCCAGCTTCATCATATATGGAGTTCCCATGTGCCTTAAGTCTGTATCAGGTGTTTGAGGACCAGAACTTTCAGTAAATGATTCCATCAAAGGGAAATATCATTGGTTGGGGGAAACAAAAGGAGCATGATACTTTGTTGGAATCACTGTCACCAATTTGATCCTGTTCCCTTGTTCCTGATAATTTAATTTCTGTTGTAATACTCTGGAGGAACTGTTCTACAGGAGGTGATGGTCTCTGGGCAGATACCACTTCTCCCTTTTTAGAGAGTAATTCATTATAAAATCATATAGACATAACTTTGAAAGCTAAAAATGACTGGCCTGAGATTCTTTATGCCTGTTTATAGAAGTTATAAAAAGAGGCCTGACCCTGAAACCCATTTCAGCCTCAGTTTCAAAGTTCCTAGTATCCCTGGGAACAGAAGAAAGAATCTTTAGTAACCCTTTTCTCTCTAGTCAGCCCTTCAAAGTTCCAATCACTGCAGTCAGAGTATCTAAATATACTGAAATTTTTCTATGGTCTAAACCATGGGATCACAATATACTGTGGAAAATTCTGAAAGAGATGGGAATACCATTCCACCTGATCTGCCTCTTGAGAAATCTATATGCAGGTCAGGAAGCAACAGTTTGAACTGGACATGGAACAACAGACTGGTTCCAAATAGGAAAAGGAGTACATCAAGGCTGTATATTGTCACTCTGCTTATTTAACTTCTATGCAGAGTACATCATGAGAAACACTGGGCTGGAAGAAGCACAAGCTGGAATCAAGATTGCTGGGAGAAATATCAATAACCTCAGACATGCAGATGACACCACTTTTATGGCAGAAAGTGAAGAGGAACTAAAAAGCCTCTTGATGAGAGTGAAAGAGGAGAATGAAAAAGTTGGCTTAAAGCTCAACATTCAGAAAATGAAGATCATGGCATNGAAAAGGAAAGATATAAGCATATGAATGCAGAGTTTCAAAGAATAGCAAGAAGAGATAAGAAAGCCTTCTTAAGCAATCAATGCAAAGAAAAAGAGGAAAAGAACAGAATGGGAAAGCCTAGAGATCTCTTCAAGAAAATTAGATACCAAGGGAACATTTTATGCAAAGATGGGCTCGATAAAGAACAGAAATTGTCTGGACCTAACAGAAGCAGAAGATGTTAAGAAGAGGTGGCAAGAATACACGGAAGAACTATATAAAAAAGATCTTCACGACCTGGATAATCATGACTGTGTGATCATTCACCTAGAATCAGACATCCTGGAATGTGAAGTCAAGTGGTCTTTAGAAAACATCACTATGAACGAAGCTAGTGGAGGTGATGGAATTCCAGTTGAGCTGTTTCAAATCCTGAAAGATGATGCTGTGAAAGTGCTGCACTCAATATGCCATCAAATCTGGAAAACTCAGCAGTGGCCACCGGACTGGAAAAGGTCAGTTTTCATTCCAATTCCAAAGAAAGGCAATGCCAAAGAATACTCAAACTACCGCACAATTGCACTCATCTCACAGGCTTCAGCAATACATGAACTGTGAACTCCATGATGTTCAAGCTGGTTTTAGAAAAGGCAGAGGAACCAGAGATCAAATTGCCAACATCCGCTGGATCATGCAAAAAGCAAGAGAGTTCCAGAAACACATCTATTTCTGCTTTATTGACTATGCTAAAGCCTTTGACTGTGTGGATCACAATGAACTGTGGACAATTCTGAGAGAGATGGGAATACCAGACCACCTAACCTGCCTCTTGAGAAATCTGTATGCAGGTCAGGAAGCAACAGTTAGAACTGGACATGGAACAACAGACTGGTTCCAAATAGGAAAAGGAGTACGTCAAGGCTGTATATTGTCACTCTGCTTATTTAACTTCTATGCAGAGTACATCATGNTCCAACCAGTCCATCCTAAAGGAGATCAGCCCTGGGTGTTCTTCGGAAGGAATGATGCTAAAGCTGAAACTCCAGTACTTTGGCCACCTCATGCGAAGAGTTGACTCATTAGAAAAGACTCTGATGCTGGGAGGGATTGGGGGCAGGAAGAAAAGGGAACGACAGAGGATGAGATGGCTGGATGGCATCACCAATACAATGGACATGAGTTTGAGTGAACTCCAGGAGATGGTGATGGACAGGGAGGCCTGGCGTGCTGAGATTCATGGGGTCCCAAAGAGTCAGACATGACTGAGTGATTGAAGTGAACTGAACTGAAACCATGCTAAGTGCTTCATTTACATCATTTCATTTGATCCTCATAGCTGCTCTATGAAGGAGCTATTCATACTGGAGTTCTTTAAATGTAGGCAACAGAAACCAAATCTACCCAAGTCAAGCACAAGGAGAAATTATAAGAAAGGTATAAGGATGATCACAGAATCCAAGAAATAGCTAAAGAAACTAAATAACTAAAGAAACTAAACTAAAAAGGTAAAGCTAAAGGTTTGGAAGGGCAGGAAATAGCATGTAGGATCTAGGTAGAAAAAATGAATTAATATACTGTCTTGTTGGAATTTCCCTAAGAGATGAACTAACCTAACTAATGCTATTGGAGTCGGCAATACAAATGACTAAAAGTTTCATTGTTGTTCTCAGTGTTAGACCTGAACTATTCTACCTTTTCCAAAATTTGGTGAGAAGAAATCCCCCGAACAAAACCTACACAGGGTGGAAATGGAGTCTTTTTGTTTCAGTTCTCCTATACCTGTGCTTCTCAAACTTTTCATACACCTACTTCACCTTGGGATCTGATTAAAATGAAGATTCTGCCTCTGAGGTCTTGGGTCAGGGAGTCTGATGGCATGCTTTTTCAAAACCTCCTGAAGGGGGTAAAGCCTCCTGGTCTACAGAGCACACTTTAAGCAGCTTGAACTTAGAGAGACCCAGTGGTAAGGGTGCTAGTAAAACATGAGCAAAAATGAGCATAAAAGTTGGGATACACTTATCTCAGGGTTCATGGATTTGCTTTGGGGTCATCTATGGCTGGTTTTCCAATCTGATTGCCTAACAATTGCTTGCATCAATTGTGAATTGAGAAATGGGAGAGTCTGTCTCTGTTGCCAATTTGTCTCAGACTGTTCAGAGCAGAAGCATAGGGAGATGAGCCTTAATACACGGATAACTTTGATAAAGCCACACATGTGGACAGAACAATGGACGGCTGCCCATGTGTTGTTTGTTACATCAGTGTCCTGTGTTAAAGCCCACATTTTTGGCAATTAAACTGAATTTCTTAACTGAATTGGGAAACCTTTGACCTAATGACATTTTTCTGTCTGATTTTAACCTGAAGATACAGCAGCTATTATACTCAGTTCTGTCCATGTGAGTTGATGAGACAAGACTTTAACGAGCACCTAACCTTTATTCAAACTGTAAAGGAGAAATGGGGCTTCCCAGGTGGCTCAGTGGTAAAGAATCCACCTGCAATGCAGAAGACTTGGGAGATGCAGGTTCAATCTCTGGGTCAGGAAGATCCCCTGAATAAGGAAATGACAAGCCACTCCAGTATTCTTGCCTGGAAAACTTCATGGACAGAGGAGTCTGGAGGGCTGGACTGCAGTCCATGGGGTCACAAAGAGCTGACATGACTGAGCAGTGAAAGTGAAAGTGTTAGTGGTTCAGTTGTGTCTGACTCTCTGCAACAGTAGCCTGCCAGGCTCCTCTGTCCATGCAATTCTCCAGGCAAGAATACGGGAGTGGATAGCCATTCCCTTCCTCAGGGGATCTTCCTGACCCAGGGATCAGACCCCAGTCTCCCACATTGCACACATATAAAGGAGAAACAGGGGTTTCTACCCATAATGAGTTTGGCAAGAAGGTAACTCAAGGATAGAGGGATCCATGAGAACTGTATTAAAACAAAAACAATTCAGTACTGAATTGTGTGGCACAAATCCACATCAAAATGCCAATGGATTAGAATTAGTTTAGGTTTGAGACATTCAGAGTTTTATGATAAGGTAATTAAAGATAATGGAGGAAGAGGACCTTGGTGTGCTTGCTATAGTCCATGAGGTTGCAAAGAGTCAACACAACTTAGCAACTGAACAACAGCAGCAATTAGAGATAACCTGAGATATCTCTAAAATGATGAAAAATAATCTGTGAGTCACTTTCAAAGGGCCCAGCCCAGTCTCAAGGGCAGGAATAGTCTGAACAGGGTAATAACTGGTCCCCAACAGCATCCTCAGACCAGTAGCAGAGGCTTTTCCTCACCCAGGATATAATATTCCAGGTAGGGTGAGCACTGCTGTTGTGGAGAGGAGGGCACCATGGGGTTAGAGAAGAGGCAGCAGGGGCACCAGTGGACCTCAGCATGGGGCAGACAGAGAATTCATCTCATATCCACCTTGGAGAGGTAGCCATGAGGCTCTTCATTTGAGGAGACTAAAAGGTAGATTGCCCAGGCATTATTTTGTTGTTTTAGTCACTGAGTCATGGCCTACTCTTTTGCAACCCCACAGACTATAGCCCACCAGACTCCTCCAGGATTCTCCAGGCAAGAATACTGGAGTGGATTGCCACTTCATTCTCCAGAGGATCTTCCTGACTCAGGAATCGAACCCACATCTGCTGTATTGCAGGTGGATTCTTTACCACTGAGCCACCAAAGGCATTATGGCCTAAGTTTTTTAAAACAAAGGTCTTAATATCATTTAAATACTGTAAAGCCAATAGATCAATTATATTGGGATGATAGTTTGTTACACTCACAGATTGAAAGAGAAGAGGACATAACATGGGGTAGTTCCAGGTTAGTCAAAATGTTCAAGGAGTTGGGAAAAATGGGGTAAGAGCCTTTACTATGGTTTCTTTGGGAGGGAAAAGGCAAGGCAGGATAAACAAGCTTAAATTGGCTGGTTTGAATTATTTCAGCAGGCTGTGGGGCTTAGAGGCTATCACTTGTTGTCTGGTAACTGGCCCAAGGGTGGTTAGGGCAGGTACAAAGCCTGAAAGTTTGATAGAAGAGGTGACTGGGGCCATGGGCTTTGGATAGGTTAGTATGCCTGTTCAGGAAGAGTTGTTTACTATCTCTAGAAATTTGATAGACCTAGAAGGGGCAGTATGTTATTAATAGGGTGTCAGATTGTTTGCCAATTAAAATATCTTGGATTAGGTTGGAACTCCAGCATTTGCCTGCAGAAAGGCCCTCCAGTCTGGCCAATTGCTATGACCTTTAGTCTCAATTGTTGGTTTCATTACTGACGGTCTTTGGGTCACAGGGCTTGTATCAGCCAAACTTGATAGCTTGTGGGTCTCAGCATTGTTGTGTCTGATTACAACAATGGCTTCTAGGAGTTCCTTAGTGGTCCAGTGGTTAAGACTCCATGCTTCCACTGCAGGGGACACAGGTTTGATCCCTAGCTGGGAAACTACGATCCCAAATGCTGTGCAGCCAAAACACAAGAAAACAAAAAAACAAACAAAAAACAAAGCAAACAAACAAAAGAGTAAACTTCAGTTAAAGCAAAACAAAACAATGGCTTTCTTGGAAGGCTTGAGCCTCCAGATTGCAAGCCATCAAAAGCACCCAGACCAAAGGTGTGCAACTGCACTGCTCTTGACGGTTTTGCTTTTCTTTTTCGTTTGGTGAAAGTTTCTGCTCAAATGTGTTCCATATCATATGAGCAATCACCTGACTCATGGAACAATCTATGGTTAATGAGTCCCAGAAGAGTATGCATCTCAGATCCAGCCTCCAATCCTTTGGGGCTTCCCTGATAGCTCAAATGGTGAAAAGTCTGCCTGTAACATAGGAGACCCTGGTTCAATCCCTGGGTCAGAAAGATACCCTGGAGAAGGAAGTAGAAACCCACTCTAGTATTCTTGCCTGGAAAATCCATGGACAGAGGAACCTGGCTGGCTATAGTCCATGGGGTCACAAAGGACCAGACACGACTGAGCGACTAACACTTTCATTTCCAGCACTTATGGGATGAGGGTATCATCAAACGGACATAAAGTTAAGGGGAGACATTATTAAAGGACTTCATGTATACTGAGTCTTTATCCGCATTGAAATTCCCCTTTCGATATAGGGAAAGGTGATGTGAAAATTCTTGAAGTTGATATCTGATGTAAATCAGCCAAGATGTCTTGGATTAAGAGAGTACTGGACAAGATAGACCACTTTTTAAATGTTTATTTATTTGGCTGCGCCTGGTCTTAACTGCAGCACTCAGGGTCTTCGAACTTTGTTGTGACCGTGTGCTCTTTAGTTGCAGCACACAAATTCTTAGCTGTGGCATGTGAGATCTAGTACCCTGACCAGGGACCGAACCCACGGTGCCTGCGTTGGGAGTGCAGAGTGTTAGCCACTGGACCATCAGAGAAGTCTTAAGACAGAGGAATTTTTTAAGGTAGTCCAGTGCTAAGATAACTGACTGCTTAAGATTTGACCAATAGCGTTCATCCTTGAATCCCATCATTTATCAGGACATCCTGACTAAGGGGTAAAAACAGCAACGTTCCACTGAGCACCATCATTTTTGATGTTTGGCAAAGCCATCTGTACAGTGTGTGAACTCCCATTGCTGTTCATTCAGTTAACCCAAGGGGCTCTGAAGGTAGCCAAGGAACAAAGGACAAGGATGACCTCCTCCAGCATGGCATTTGGCAAGAAACTGGAGACAGAGGAGGCCACTTTTTCCTGTAGGTGGAATATGCCAGAGGGTCCACGTTTGGCTACAGTATGTATTAAAGAGGCCTTAATAGCCATGCTGAAGGTGTGGGTGATGTTTCCAGGAGACAAAGCATAATGGGCAATGGGGTATGCAAAGTTCAGAGACTCAGAGTCTGTGAGAATCTCTGTGTCCAGGAGAGCCCAGTAAGTGACCCGTCATTTATTCTTTTAATGGCATATTGCATGAATCTGGGGAGGGCAGTTTCTTGCATCAGAAGCCTCCAGCTGTGTACTTAGAGAGTTATAGCAGCCTCTCCCTGGATGGTACAACCAGCCCCCTTGCCCAAAGTACTGGCCACTTTTCATTGTCTTTCTTTCTTTTTTGGTCTCCTATCTCCCCTAGCTGTTGTCTATCCCTTCACTGTTTACTGGATAGATTCCTAGTGGTTCCTAGTGGTCCTGTCTGTGGGTGGTGGCCCCCTCTCTAGGATGTCTACATTACACTATAATGGTCTATATCTATTTCCAAGGACAGTGACAGTGGCCTTAACAGTATGTTGAAGCTCTGTGCTTTGAGCATGCAGTTCTTGGTGGGCTGATGAGCAGCAGCCCATGCACATCACTCCAGAATTTTCCATGCCTGAATCAACTGCATGACCTCCTTGGGGGTTTTAGTCAGGTCAAGGAAAGCATGTCCCTGCTTTGTTTCCTTTTTGACTGAGCATTATGCCACCTGTCTCCAAGCATGTGATCCTTTATACCACACTGATTCAGGAGACAAGCCAGCAACAGCACCAGGTTTAACCCAAAACAGCACCTTATGCAGAAGCCCTGGTCTCTGGGGTGGATGCCGTCATACTGACCCTGTGCCTGGCCAGCAACTCAGAAGAGCCTCTGAAGAGCATGCTGTCTCTACTTGAGCAAGATGGGCAAGATGAAGTGCAGGGGGAAATAATGACTTATTGCCTTCCCCTCTCCCTGCACCCTCCAATACACACACACACCGGTGCTGACTGGTCCCCTAGCGCATGGAGGGAAGTCACACCTTGCTCCCTCCAGAGGATGCTTTGGTAAGCCTGGCTGGTTAATATATATATATATATATATTTATAAAAGGTGTCCCTGGGGTATCACCCCAGGATCTAGGCAGATAGTTCAGCTCAGATCAAAATATGGGGAGGACCCAGCTTTTGACTTCTGAATTTAGCATGAGAGTTAATGGCAACACCCAACAAATGCAGCAAACAGGTTTGCAACCACAGCCAAAGTGCACACTAGCCAGCAGGGGCACCCACCCGGGCTACTGCTGCACTCTAGTGGAACCAGTTAGTATGTCAAGAATAGTCTGTTGGCATATCACTGAAGTCTGAAGTCAGCTCGCCCTGCTCACTGCACCAACTGCTTTAAACATAGATTTCACTATTATATAGACGGGCTTCCCAAGTAACTCAGCAGTAAAGAATCCACCTGCCAATTCAAGAGATGCGAGTTCAATCCCTGAGTGAGGAAGATCCCATGGAGAAAGAAATGGCCACCCACTCCAGTATTCTTGCCAGGAAAATCCCATGGACAGAGTAGCCTGGTGGGCTACATCCATGGGGTCATAACAGAGTCAGACATGACTGAGTGACTAAACAACAACATAATTATTTAGATATGACAAGGCCAACAGAGCCAGAGATAACTGCCATTGAAAACAGAGTTATTCCCACAGATCCCAAGAGAAGGGGCACGTGACACCATGGATGGACAAAGAGGTGAACATCAGTCAGTCAGAAGGCAGAATGAGTAGGGAGGACGTGGGCCAGAGCCACGACTGTGTGCCAAAGTTTTCTCTATACCTCCTATAAGGACATTTGTCATTGGGTTTAGAGCCACCCAGATAATCCATGATGATCTCCTTGTCTCAAGATTCTTAGAGTAACTGCATCTGCAAAGACTCTTTGTAAATAAGGTAATATTCACAGATTCAGGGACTTGATGTGGACATATCTTTTTTTGCAGGAGGGAAGGGGTCCATCATTTTGATCCACTACAATCGCCTTTTAAATACATTGCAGAGGGGGTCTAAGTGTGCATCTAGCTGACTCACTTTGTGTACAGCAGAAACTAACACCACTGTAAAGCAACTGCTGCTGCTGCTGCTGCTGCTGCTAAGTCGCTTCAGTCGTGTCTGACTCTGTGGGACCCCATAGACGGCAGTCCACCAGGCGCCCCCGTCCCTGGGATTCTCCAGGCAAGAACACTGGAGTGAGTTGCCATTTCCCAACTATACTCCAGTAAATTTTAAAAAAATAATAAACTAAAAATAAATACATCACAATTCTGACCCAATCTCTCCATCTTCACTGTTACCACCGTGGGCCCAGATGTCCTTATCTCTCCATAGGACCAGTGCAAATTCTCCTTACCGGTCTCTGCTTCTAATCTTGCCTCTTCACAATGTGATCTGCAAAATGTAGCCAAGATTATTCTTTAAAAAGTTAAATCAGCCATGTTACTACTTGGCTCAGAACCTCCATAGGCCTCCTTCCTGTGTATAATAAAATGAAACAGCCTTGGTATGGCTTATGTAATTGTGCCTCTGGATTCCTCTCCAACTTTTATCTTCTGCAGTTTCCTCCTGTGACCCAACCTCTCTCAGCAAGGAAAGAGTGTTCCAAAATGCCCTCTTCTCCAGTGGGACCTCTTTCTTTCATATGTACCCCTGGCTCATTCCCTCACTTCATCCAGGTCCCTACTCACTCAGATCTCACCTCCTTACAGAGGCTTCCCCCGAACACTCATCTGAAATAACACCCATTCTAATTCTCTATCCTGTAACTCTGCTTAGCACTTATGACACGCGGTGTTGGCATAAACATTCATTGTTTATTCCCTGAAGACAAGGGCTTCTTTACTCCGTAATAATGCCTGGCAAGGTAGACAATTAAGGAATATATTTATTTGGATGAATAAATGAATGGATAAATCTGCTGAGGATTTTCCTAACTAAGATCACCTTATTATATTTTCAAATTACTCCCAATGGCTACCCCATAAGAGCACTTTTGGACCCAAAGCTCACATCACTACTGTCTGTGTTCTAGGGAGAAAAGAGCACATTAAAAAAAAAAAATTATTTAAGTAAAATTTTATTGCTTTTATTTATTTTTTAAAACAGAATAACTGGCTTATGTTGAATGAACTGTGCTATGGGAATTGCATGATTTATTGCTCAAGAAAGTGTTGAGCTGATACTATCATATTCCCACAAAGATAAGGAAGAAACAGTCACAGGGATAACTCCTTTAACATCTGACTTTCCAGGGATAGAGAAAGGGCCATTTCTGACAATTGCTTTGAGTTCTTCATAATGGCTAACCTTGGTAAAATGAGTTATCAACAATGTCCTGGGACTTCCCTACTGGTCCAGTGACTGGGACTCTGCACTCCCAGAGTGCAGAGGGGCCTGGGTTCAATCCCTGGTCAGGGAACTAGGTCCCACATGCTGCAACTAAGACCTGGCACAGCCGAGGAAATAAATATCTTTTTAAAAATTCCTGAGCATTTAAGGGGCTTCCACAGCAGCTCAGCGGGTAAAGAATGCCTGCAATGCAAGAGACACAGAAGATGTGGATTCAGTCCCTGGGTTTGGAAGATCCCCTGGAGGAGGAAATGACCCACTCCAGTATACTTGCCTGGGAAATCCGATGGACAGAGCAGCCTGGCAGGCTACAGTCCACGGGGTTTCAAAAGTCAAACACGCACAAGCACACACACCTGAGCATCTACTGAAAGGGGTGGGGGGGGGCGGTGTCTTGCTAGACAAATAGCTATATAAATAGCATACAAATTAAAGTAATAAAGGCATAAGTGAGTGTTGAGTGATACAGTCGGAATAATTAAGGGAAGCAGCTGGAGGTCAGCTGCTCAGATCCAGGTAAAAATGTTGAGGATTATGGAATGAAGGACCCAGGGGCTTGCCTTAGACCCAGATCCTGCCCTGCCACTCTCCTCTCTTAGGGCCCTGCATCCTTGTTCACATTGCCCAGCTCCCAGGGTCTGACCAAGAATAGGCACAATTCTGAGTCACAAGGTACTTCCACTTTTCAGCTCTCTTAATCATCCACTGCTTCGAATCCCTAGCCAGCTTCCCCACTGGCTGGACTGGCTCCCTGAGGTGCTTTTCTGAGCCATGCCTGAGCTTGACATCTGCCTGGGCTCCGACTGCCTGTGCTGGGGCTGGCCTCTGCAGTCGGACCCGCTCCCTAGCTCTTCTGTGTCCCCTGCTCCCCCACAGGAGGGCTTCTGTCTCCATCCGCCTTTGTCCTCCTCCTCCCAGGTCCCTCCACTTCTCCTGCGTGTGTCACGTTCCTGGCTCTGAGCAGAGCCAAACTCCCTTTTGGCTGTGGACCCAGCCAGTCTCATGTGTTTCCAGGAACTTGGCCAAGCCCTGGAAGTCCCTCCTCTCCATGTATCCAAGACAGACCCACAGGCAGACTGCAAGCTGGCCGTGCCCTGGGGCATGTGGGGCATGTGTGTGCTCAGTCGCTCAGTCGTGTCCAACTCTTGCGACCCCATGGACTGTAATCCGTCAGACTTTTCTATCCTTGGAATTTTCCAGGCAAGAATACCGCAATGGATTGCCATTTACGACTCCAGGGGATCTTCCCCACCCAGGGATCGAACCCGTGTCTCTTGCATCTTCTTCATTGGCAGGTGGATTCTTTACCACTGAGCCACGTGGGAAGCCCCTAGAAGTTTCTATTCATAGCATGAATTGGTATGTGAGTGACTCAGCGCAGGAATAGACACAGAATTTCCACTTGCTCACTTCCTTTTCACTTCTTAAACCTCTCCTCTGGAATACCCCTTGCTAAGACCTCTAATGAACTATATAAAAAAAATACCAATAACTCAGTGAGTCAAACAAGAAATCTTCAGGATTTACTATTTTTTTTAACAGTTTATGGGACCCCAGATCTGAAATCAAGGTATGAGCGGATGGCTTCCTTCAGGAAATCTGAGGGAGAGTCTATTCTACGCCTCTCTCCTCACCTCTGGTGGTTGCAAGGAACATGAATCCTTGGAGTTTCTTGGTGTGAGCAGCACCCTCTGATCTCTGCCTCTGTCTCCACGTGGACTTTATCTCTCTGAGACTCTTTATGTCCTTCCCTTTTCCCACAGGAACACTAGTCATTGGTTTTAGGTTTCATTTTAACTCCATATGATCTCATCTTAATCCTTGACTAAACGTACCTGCAAAGACTCTATTTCCAAATAAGATCTCCTTCTGAGGTTCTGGATAGATGTGAATTTGTGGGGCATGGGGGGACACTCTTCAATTCACTACATCGTCTTTGTTAAATGCTTTTGTTGTTCAGTTTCTAACTTGTGTCTGACTCTTTGAGACCCTGTAAACAGTAACCCACCAGGCTCCTCTGTCCACAGGATTTTCCAGGCAAGGATACTGGAGCGGATCACCATTTCCTTCTCCAGGGAATCTCCCTGACTCAGGGATCAAACCTTCATTCCTTTCCCTCAGCTGTTTGGACAATCCTCTCAGTATTTTCTCTATCAATAAAAATCACTTTAAAAATTTACACATATGTTTCTCTGAAAAATCACTGAGCATATATTTTCCATAGCTGCTCCCTTCAGATGATGGCTTCCCTCTCATGTACAGTACCTGCCTGGTCCTAGAAGATTTTGAGTTTGTGATTCCATCACATGTAGAAGGCTTTCCATGGTCAGAATAAAATTGACTGAAATAGTAGTAACATTACAATTTCTACCATGCTGGGCAAATCTACTTATTGATTTCTTTCATCTATCAGATAACACTTGAAAAATGAATGTCCAGACTTCCCTGGTGGTGCCGTGGATAGGAATCTGCCTGCCGATGCAGGGGACATGGATTTAATCTCTGGTCTGGGAAGATTCCACGTGGCCTGGAGCAACTAAGCCCTGGGCCACTGCTACTGAGCCTGTGTTGCAACTACTGAAACCCAAGTGTCCAGAGCCGATGCCCCATGGCAAGAGAAGCCCCCTCAATGAGAAGCCCACACACCACGACTAGAGGGTAGCCCCTGCTCGCAGCTAGAGAAGGTCCAAGCAAAGCAGTGCAGACCCAGTGCAGCCAAAAATAGATACACAAATAAAAATTAAAAAAAAAAGAACACCTACCCTAGGTTAGGCAGTATTCTCAGCAATGGGAATACAATTTTGAGCAAATATACCTGCTTTTATAGGTGTTACTGCCTAGTGAGAAAAAAAAATAGATGTGACTCACACAACTAAATGAAAAAGATAATTATGCTAAATGTCACAAATGAAAGGTCCATGGTACTGAGAAGACAGAAGGGAAGTTAGGGAAGGCCAAGATATAAAGATGACTGATTTAACTGGACAAGGGAAAGGAACAATCTATGCATAGAAAACAGTATGTGCAAAGGTCCTATGGCTGGAAGGAACATTACATATAATAAGACTAAAGAAAGAAGCACGTAGTTGAAATGGGAGGAAAGTTTGATAGAAAAAGACGGAGAGAGGCAGCAGCCAGACCAAGCAGAACCTTGTCAACTGTGCCGAGTTTGTCTTTATCCTAAGAGCAATGAGAAGTCGTTAACATGTTTTAAGAGACAAAGTGTTCAGGATTGGGAACTCATGTACACCCGTGGCGGATTCATGTCAATGTATGCCAAAACCAATACAGTATTGTAAAGTAAAAAAAAAAAAATATTAATAATAAAAAAATAATTTTTTAAAAAGAGAGAGACAAAGTGTTCCCAACCCAGGGATCAAACACAGTCTCCTGCATTGCAGGCAGATTCTTTACCATCTGAGCTATAAGGGAAGCCCCATTAAAGAGATTACCCTGGATGTAATTTGCAAAACAGATTTAAGCGGTGTGAGAATAGATGGGAGCAGACCTATTAGGAGGCTTTTGCTAAAATCTAAGTGAGAAATGATGGTATTTTGGATGAGGGTAATTTGATAGAGATGGAGAAATATGGAAAGATCTGAGAGAGGAGGTAGAGTGTTGGTGATGGATGGAAAGTGGGGAGCTAGGAGAGCTACGAGAAGAGTCAGGGTAAGTTCTCAGTCCAGGAAGTATAAATAGATGCTGTTGTCTGAGGCAGGGAGCTGCTACACTCCCCAGGTGACGCTAGTGGTGAAGAACCCACCTGCCAATGGAGGAGTCATGAGTGACACTGATCGATCTGTGGGTCAGGAAGATCCCCTGGAGAAGGGCATGGCAACCCACTCCAGTATTCTATCAAAAGAATCCCATGGACAGAGGAGCCTGTTGGGCTATAGTCCCTAGTCCAACTTGCAAAGAATTAGACATGACTGAAGCAGTTTAGCACACACACACACAAGGCAGGGAGTACACATCTGAAATGCAGGGGAAAATGTAAGTAGGTAATCTGCTTTAGGAGTCAAGATGCTGAGGAGATGTTGAAGTAGGGGTTGGTAATTTGAGTCTGGAGCTCAGAGAAGTTTGGTTAAATTAGATCACATTTTAAAATGCTTAACTCAGCATCTGTTTGTAAGTGCTGGCCAATGTTTATTATTTTCCAACAATATTGTTAATGTGGTAGAAATTGGCATGATAGAATGTATAAGAATAAATGTGTGAACACATTTTAAAGTACTTAAAACAATGCCTAGTATATAGGGAGAGCTTAATAAAAATTAAGGAAGAAATAAAAGACCTTATCTCTGAAAACATTTTTTCGGGGTTTTTTATTAAATTTATTTATTTTAATTGAAGGATAGTTATTTTACAATATTGTGAACTTTTTGCCATACATCAGTATGAATCAGCCTTAGGTATACAGGTGTTCCTTCCCTCTTGAAACTCCCTCCCACCTTCCTTCCCTCCTCGTCCCTCCAGACTGTCACAGAGCACCGGCTTCGAGTGCCCTGCGTCATACATCAAACTTGCATGGGTCATGTATTGTACATATGGTAATGTATATGTTTCAATGCTATTCTCTCAAATCATCCTTCTCCCACTGAGTCCAAAAGTCTGTTCTTTACATCTGTGTCTCTTTTGTATACCCTGAGGAAACCAGAATTGAAAACACTTCTGATTTCTGTGTATCAGTCAGTATAAGAGATTACGATGTACTCAAAGTCTGACCCAGGGTTTTAGAATTTCACAGAAAAGGAATGGGTATCTCCACCTATTACTTTGAAAACCTGACTTCACTTTTCAGAAATGTCACATTTCTCAAAACAGCCTTTCACACTGTTGCCAATAAAAGCACTGAACAGAGACGAGCGACCTGTTCTAATTCTTGGTCCCAGCTTCCCTACTTGTGTGACCTCCCTTGGGCTTCCTGAAGGGATTGTATCAAATGACCCCTCTCCATTTTAAGATTTCAGAGCTGATGTCTAAACCTCTTTGCAAAAGACAGCTTCTCACCCCTGGAATGAGAAGCCCACAGGAGGGTCACAGAGAGGCTGGAGTCCAGCAGGGAGCCTGACCTGCATGCTCTGTTACTACATCTGAAGCTGGACGGTCACACAGAGCAGGCATGATCATCGAATTCACAGGAGTCTTGGAAGCCTCGCTCAGTATTTCCATTTAAGTCAGAGGTCAGTGATTTCCACACTTTCTGCCTCTGAGACATGGGAAGATGAGAAACACAGAAGCAACAGGGTTTGGGACACCGGCGTCTGGAGGGCAAATCCATTTAGGGAGCAAGGAAGCGGGCGTATTGAGTTTGGGTTTGTAAACCCTTGGGACCCTTCAGCCCTGAGAAACAGATGAGAAAGCTGAGTAAACTGATGAATGCGTATTCCACCATAAAACCCCTTCAAAGAGGAAGCACACACTTAGAAAGATGACTGGGGACATGTATTGCTCAGAGCAACTACTGTGTTTCAGAGAAAAGCTATAGGTCACAGAACTTAGGAGACAGGTGAAGTCTGTTTGGGGAAGTGTGAGTGTTAGTTGTTCAGTTATGTCCGACTCTTTGTGACCCCATGGACTGTAGTCCACCAGGCTTCTCTGTCCATATCCAACCTAGGGATCAAACCCGGGTCTTCCACATTGCAGGCAGATTCTTTACTGTCTGAGCCACCAGAAGAGCGCTTCCCTGTTTGGGGAGGAGATGAGTATAAACTCCAGCTCTGGGATTACCCTGGTGGTCCAGTGGCTAAAACTCCCACACTCTCAATTCAGGAGGCCTGGGTTTGATCCCTGGTCAGAAATCTAGATCCCACATGCTACAACCAGGACCCAGTGCAGCCAAATAAGTAATTATATAAAATAAATATTAAAATTTTTTAATTAAATAGAAATTAAACCCCAGTTCTGCCACCAACTCTGCAGCCATAGACAGGTCACTTTCTGAGCCTTAATTCCCTCATCTTTAAAATCTTCTTTTCTTCCCTGACTTGCCTCACAGGATTGTCATAAAAATATTACAACAAAGAGAGCAAAGCACAGTACCTAGGACATAGTAAGGACTAATTTTTCAATGTGCCTACTAGATTCTCTCCAAAGCAGACATAAACTAGGTTTTGTCCCATTGTATGCAGCAAGAAAGTTCACCATGCGAGGAACTCATCAGGGAGAAGGTAGGACATGTTCTCCTCATGGTCCTTATTCCCCTTAAGTGATCCTCTCCCAGAATCAATTATGGGATCAATTATGGAAAAGAAGTAAAGCAAAGAGGCAGAGAGAGGCAGGCTCTGAATCAGTAAACACTCAACCCAGGGGAACTCGAAATATCTGAGCTCAGTGGAAAGTTTCCTTGTGTGTTCTGCCTGTGCTTTCAACCAAGTTGCTGTTCAGTTGCTCAGTCATGTCCGACTGTTTGCAACCCCATGGACTGAGGCATGCCAGGCTTTCCTGTCCTCACTGTCTCCCGGAGTTTGCTCAAACTTATGTCCATTGAGTCAGTGATATCCAATCATTTCATCCTCTGTTGACCCCTTCTCCTCCTGCCAAGCAGGGTCCCAGAAATGTTTTCTGGATCATGGGTCTTTTGGAATGTATCTGTAGGAAACTTGTTGCTACACACAGAGCTAGTCTGAAAGGGTGCCAGATCATAGAATCTGACCAGGGCTCCAAGAGATCCAGGAAAACATATCTGATCGATAAACTGTGATTTTGTCAATTGCATATAATCTTTGCAGACAATTTCTGCCATTGATACACAGAAGGAAAAAAAAAAGTTGTTTTCAGAGACATAATTTAAAAAATTTTCTCCTTAACCTTGACTAAGCTCTTGCTACATGTAAGGTATTATTTTAAGTACGTTAAAAGTGTTGTGTATTTATCAAGTACATTAAATCATGTTTCCATAACCACACTCCCTTGTCCACTCTTATTAGAGTAAAAGGGTAGAATATTTCCCCTTTCTGACAGACAGCACCATCAAGCTCCCTGTATTTCCTGTGCCAACCTCACAGCTGTGAGAGTGGCTTAGGGAAAGATCCAGAGAGCTCCGTGAGCTTCTGTCAGGACCCCTGCCCCAGCACCCACAGCTAATCTCCTCATGGCCCATAAGATCAGCTTGCAAAAACTCAAAACCACTTACTACCATACCCTGTGCCCAGATGACCCTCACCCCTGCAGCCTGGCCCAGTGTCCTCTGTAGCAGCTGCCACTCGTCAGAAGAATGCCACTTCATCTTCACCTCATCCTGAACTTTACTCTCCCTTTCTTGATTTTATTCAGTGGGTTTCATCCCTGGCTGCAGGTTAGAATTGCCTGCAAAGCATGCATTTTCGCTTTTAATTTAAAAATCCATACTCTTCTCAAATAATTTAAATCAGAATTGGTGCAGGGTAGGATGGGATGGAATTAAGACTTTTTTAAGGTCAAACAGAAAGAGGATTATTAACAAGTTTTAGGTAGTGTATAGGGCCTCTAGGAGAGTAATATTATACGACTTACATGTGGAAATTAGAAACAAAAAATGATACAAATGTGTGTGTGTGTGTGTGTGTGTGTNAATGAATGCAAAATTTGGCTTTTATTCCTCGTATTCTAACATGGGCACAGGAAATTTTCATTTAATTTTATTGATTTTGTTGTTTGTTTGAAACATCAAGTGTGCATTTTGAAATTCTTTAATGATTATTTATATATTATTTTCAAATTTTATCTTTTGAACAGTTAGCTCCATGCGTGTGAGATATCTGTGTATGTGTTAAGTCACTCATTTGTTTCCAACTCTGCGACGCCATGGTCTGTAGTTGACCAGGCTCCTCTGTTTCTGGGATTCTCCAGGTAAGAATACGGGAGTGGGTTGTCATGCCCTTTCCAGGGACTCTTCCCCACCCAGGGCTTGAACCCATGATCCCTGCATCTCCCACATTGGCAGGAGGATTCTTTATCACTAGTGCTGCCATACATGTAGGATAAAATGGTGCTTCCATTTTGATTTATTTGTCTTAGCCCTGGATCTGAAAAAGATTAAACAATCTTATCAAGCAGTTTTAAGCTGTTCGTTCCACCTTCTGCATCCATAGTATGACTGCCGCATCTCAAGAAACTATGCCTGAATTACGAAAGCAAAGGTTTTGTAGAAGCCACATTCAGAAGACCAGTCACTTCTTAAGGGGAAAGAAGTTACTGTAATTGGCATACAGTACTCATGTTTCATCCCTAGGGATTTGAATAGTAACCCCTTCTGTCCCTAAAGCCAAGGGATCTCCACCATTGCTCCTGTGATCTGGGAAAGGGAAGGAAATTGACACTGGATTGCAGTAGCCAGTGTCAGGTTGTCACACCAGATGGCATTCCTTGCTTAAGATTCTTCTTGCTAGGAAGCAGATTTGTGTTTTTTTTCTTGCAGTAGTTTAATATATAATCTCTGAAATGATAACAATGACGATGTTTTTCTTTTCCATCGATTTGGGATAGAATCAGTACATTGACAAAAAGTACTTAAATTCTGTGCAAATAAAATAGAAAACAAGCAATTTATAATGGAATTTTATCAAATAGTTGGGAAACTAGGCAGTATGTTCTTGTGGAAGCTGCACCAGCTTTGGAAGCAATATTCAATCTATTTATCCTTTTAGAGACTCAGTTTTTCATACAAAATAGGAATTCAACTTGCAGGATGCTGCGAACATCAGATGAGATTAGGTATGGAAAACACTTATCACAATTCTTGGCACATACCACTTCCTCATAAATAATAGTGACTATTATAGCTTATGGGGGCTATGCCTAACATATTAATTTGATCATAACAAAAACTTATGATCTTAACATGTTTTAGGGATGTATATATATATACATATACATATACATACATACATATATATATATATATATATACACACATGCTCCATCTGGAAAATGTATATGTTTCCATTGTAATACTCTTGGGAATACAGTCAAATCATCACTTAAATGGGGTTAACAATATGACGTATTAACAGACTAACTGAACCATATATATTTTTACTATTATTAAAATAAGGATTTCTAAAGCAACTGACACACTTACCATTCTCACAGGTTCACTTACAAAGTATCATGGAATTAAATGCTGTGGATATTGTACCCCAGGATTGAAAAAAAGAGCTCAGATTTGGTAGGGAAGTACAGCTTCTAATCATGACTTTGGTACAGAGGTAGACAGTTTCATTTTGAGTGATACGCAGTGTAAACTGCACTTTTACTTAGTCTAGGACTGCAGAAAACTTATTCATTTTTAGCTGCTGAAGGCTTTCATCAGTAGCTTAGTAGACTAAATCATTATTCTTTTCAAAAAAGTCTTTATGTTTTTTTTTGCTTTTATGTAAAATTCTAATTATAGAATAATTAGAGTATAATTAGACAACTGAATAAATTTTCATGTGTTTATTTAAAGGTGAAGTTGTTTTATCTACCTGTTAAGTAAAATTACAGTTAGTGGATTAGATATTCGAAAGCTCTTTTCTTACACAGCATTCTTGTACTTCTATAAGCATTTTCAGAAAAGTGGAACTAGCAAATTTTTCATCTAATGCCTTAAGATAATAAATGAGTAGAGACTTAGAAGAATTTTAAATGCCACTTAAAATAATGAAATTGGCTGTCCTTACCACCACTTTGAACAATAATTTAGTTTACTCTATTGATAACTCAGAGCAAATTTAATGCAAATAACACATTTACTTTTCACTATCCGGATATATTACAAAATACTTCTAACTCTACACATAGCTTTCTCCAAAATAAGTGTATGTTCACAGTAAAATTTTAGTATAAGGAGATTTCATCAAAAAAATTAAATTTTAAAAAGATAAATAACACATTTCCTTGAAAGCACATCTCACTATTATTCCTACATGCATGCATGCATGCTCAGTGATGTCTGACTTTTTATGACCTCATGGACTATAGCGTGCCAGGCTCCTCCATCCATGGGGATTCTCCAGGCAAGAATACTGGAGTGGGCTCCCATTTCCTCCTCCAAGGGCTCTTCCCAACCTAGGGATTGAACCTGAATCTCCTGAGTCTCCTGCACTGCAGGCAGATTTTTTACCAATGAGTCACTGGGGAAGTCCATTATACCTACAGTGTGGAGACATTTACTATGAAGGAGACCAGCAAAGACAATGAATTGGGGAAATTTAAGGTGCAAGGTGCTTATTGAAAGAGGGTGTTGCTGAATAAGCTAGGTTAGGCAAAAGATATAAATAGCTCCTTAATCTCAATGGATTAATATAGAAATGTCATTATTTGCTCATATCAGAGTCTAGAAAGAGCAAGCAGTAACTCAGAATTCCCTCTTGTGAGCCTATTGTCTTATAATTTCAAGATACTCCTGGCAGCCTCAAGTTTCTACAAGGGTAAGAGAATGAGGAATCTCACACACTGGATACGTAACTACCTTCGTCCAGAAGATATATATCACTTTCACTCATATTCAGTTGGCAAGAAATAGATATATGATCTGACCTACATATAAGGAAGAGAACCTAGGAATGCAGATCTGTATCGCTCAGTCACTTAAGGGAACATGAGACCTTGGGNATAATTTCAAGATACTCCTGGCAGCCTCAAGTTTCTACAAGGGTAAGAGAATGAGGAATCTCACACACTGGATACGTAACTACCTTCGTCCAGAAGATATATATCACTTTCACTCATATTCAGTTGGCAAGAAATAGATATATGATCTGACCTACATATAAGGAAGAGAACCTAGGAATGCAGATCTGTATCGCTCAGTCACTTAAGGGAACATGAGACCTTGGGAGTCAGCTGGCTCTGCCATCATCCTCAACTCTCCTATTATAGATGTCAAACTCTTAGAAAGTCAGGAGTCTGAAAATACCATCTCTGCCCTGGCACCTAATGACAGTTCCTAAAGATGATTTTTTTCAAAGATATACATTTTATGATTCCATTTCCTTCCCATAACTGAGAGATGGGAGACTTTTAAAGTTGTAGAGAACATGCCTTTATTGACAATAGAGAATCATGTCTACAAGAGGGTATTGAGACCGTTATTGGCAAAAATTTAGTAGAACATGTTTTAGAGAACTACTCCTCCACATAGATTTTGATTATTGGCATCAGCATGGACAGTCAGAAAGAAAGAAAAGTGAGTTTCTCCCTTTTTTATATTGGTGGTGGTTGCTAAGTCATGTCTCTTACGATCTCGTGGACTGTAGCCTGCCAGGCTCTTCTGTCCATGGGGTTCTCCAGGCAGGAATACTGGAGTGGGTTGCCATTTTCTTCTCCGAAAAAATCCTACAGCACCTGATATTCCCAGTTGGTATCCCATCCGAATACTAACCAGGCCCAACCCTGTTTAGCTTCCGAGATCAAATGAGATCAGGCATGTTCTGTCTATTAATAATCATTAAAATTTTCCATTATCCTTGGGTGAAATCTACCTTCCTTGTAATTAAAATGATCAGTTAGAAGGAGACTTTAATAGGGAACAGAGTTCATGGTAGAGATTTTCATTTCAGCTAATGTCATGAGTTGGTAAGACGGAAAATCCTTCCCAATGAGAAAAGACAAGCTAACTAAGGTGGATAAAATAATAATTGACAAAGTCAAATGCTAGCTGAGTTCACACACACAGAGTAAGATGGGTCTGTAGAGCTATAAATGAAGTGGGTGAAGCTTGTAAGACTCAAAAAGCAGTGGGCTAGGAACAAGATGGAACATAAGATTTCCCAATAATAAAGAAAATGAAATTAAAAAACCCAATCAGCAAAAATATGTCAAGGAAAGATAAAGGAGAATAGAGAAACAACTAAGTCCTAATGACATAAATAAATACAAAAATATCAATAATTTCCATAAATATAAACGAATTTGTCAGTTATGAGAGAGAGATTATTACACTGAGTATATACGTTCCACCTCAAGGTATATCTAAAAGTAAAGATGAAAAAAATTAACAGAAAAATAATAATAAACTAGGCTGCTGCTGCTGCTGCTAAGTCATTTCAGTCGTGTTCGACTCTGTGTGACCCAATAGACAGCAGCCCACCAGGCTCCCCCATCCCTGGGATTCTCCAGGCAAGAACACTGGAGTGGGTTGTCATTGCCTTCTCTAAATTAACTAGGCAAACACTCACAAATGAAAACTGAAGTGACTACTAGTGTAAAGAAATTGGGTTTAGTTCAAAACAAGAAAAACAGGTTTTAAAGGAGTTATTGCATAATGAAAAAGGTCCAATTTCACTAAGAAATGTAACAATTCTTAACTAGAATGCTGCCATCACGTAACAAGTATTTGTGAGCAAAAATTGCTAGAACTATAAGAAACAATTGAAAAGTTCTTTTTGTGAGGGAATATTTTAATGTAAATCTCTTAATAATTGATTGACTCTGAAGACAAAAATTCATAAAGTTGATTTGAACAACACAACAAGCTTATATAACAGTTATATCTAGTAAATAGAAAGGCATATTCTCAAACTATTTGCCAATAAAGTATCATTATAAATATATTTATATAACATACTTATGATTGAATAATGATAAATCGCTACATATTCAATGTAGTAATACTTAGAAAAATATATTTCCATAAGTGTAAATATTATGAATGAGGAAAAACTTAAAGACATAAGTGACATAAAAATTCAAGCCAAGAATCTATAGGAGAAACAAAATAGACCTGAAGATGGTAGAGCGAGATAATAATAAAAAGTGTGAAATTAGTAAAATTGAAAAGTTACAATAGAGAAGACCAACAAACTCAAACCTGATTCTTTGAAGAGACTAATTAACTAGTCAGATCTGAAAGATCTTTTAAAAAAAAGAGAGAAAAGGAATTCACAAATAAATAATATTAGGTATTTTAAAATGGAATATAATTAATGTGTCAGATGGTAAAGAATCTGCCTGCAGTGCAGCAGACCTGAGTTCAGTCCCTTGGTTGGGAAGATTCCCTGGAGAAGGAAATGAATACTGACTCCAGTGTTCTTCTCTGGAGAATTCTATGGATGGAGAAGCCTGGTGGACCACAATCCACAGAGTTCCAAAGGGTCAGACACGACTGACTGACTCACACTTTCATTTTGCACATGTTTATATATGTATCAAATTTGCTTGATACACAATCTACAGAAACAGTTTAATTGACTACATTCCAGAAAGAAAATTAGAAAATACAAATTTCAAAGTATTCAACTCATGATAACAACAAAAAATAAAAAGTGCCTAGGAATAAATCAATCATAAGGTCAGAGAAACTATGTGGAGCACAGTATATAAATTTTGTCAATAAATATGAAAGAAAGTAAGCATATATGAAGAACTTAAAATTAATGAAGACCATGACTGACTCTGGCATATTTAGAAATCTTATAGATGACAAGTTTGGCATTATAGATAAGCCAGAGAGAGAGAGAGAGAGAGAAACAAAAAGAAAGCTTTAAAATCATTTGGAATGAAACAAAATAAGAATATTTATAAAATTTTGGAGTGAGAACAAAAATGCCAAAGGAAATGATTAATACACTTGACTGTTAAAACTAAAAATGTCTGGTAGCAAAAGACATAATAAAAATGAAAAGACTGTGGCAGTCTGGAAGAAGATATTTGGAATGCAAAAAATTAACCAAGATTAGTATTCAAAACAGACTTTTGAAGCTACAAATCAAAAAGGAAAGGAAAACAACCAAGTAGAAAAATAGAAAAAAGATATGAAAAGGCAATTCATAGAAGAGGAAACACAAATGGACAATAAACACATGAAAAAATGCTCAGTCTCCCTAGAAATCAGGAAAATGCAAATTAGAGTCACAAAGAGATTCCATTTCTCTGTCTTCAGACTGGGAAAAATCTGCATAGTCCAAGAATAACAAACACTAGAAAGGCATATATGAAGATAGGGAGTGACAGAATTTCTTTTCCCAGATGAAGAATAATGCTGGAGAGTAGTTTGCTATTATCTGTAGGTATGAGGTTGTATATAGTTTGTCTCGGCAATTGCATTTCTCAACCTTATATCCTACAGATTAAAAATATTTGTACAATAAACATCATGGCAGCATTGTGCATTACAGCAAAAACCAAGAAAATGAAATGTTATCAATAAGAGAATAGTGGGTAAACTGTGATATGTCTACCAAAAGTAATATAAACTTCAGTGAAGAATGAGTCAACATGAGTTAATATACACTCTTGGATGATTCTCACAAATATTACGTTGAGAGAGAAACAGAAAGCTGTCGAGGAATTTACCAGTCTGCTATGAGTCATAGAAAGTTTAGCAGCCCTAAAGAGTGTGCTACACGTGGTTTAGGATNGTCTGGCCTGTTTGCTGTGGTCGCCCAGCGCCGAGGTTCGGGCTGTGTTCCGTGGTCGGCTAGTGACGAATTACGGGCTTTGTGCCGCGGGCTCCCTGTACAGATTTCTTCGCTGTATTCTGCGTTCGCCCTGCACTGAGGTCTGGGCTGTGTTCCACGGCCGGCTGGCGACGAGTTCCGGGCTGTGTGCTGCAGTCGCCCTTCACTGAGGTTCAGGCTGTGTTCAGCGGTCGCCCTGTGCCGAGGTCCGGCCTGTGTGCTGCTGTTGCCCTGTGCTGAGGTCCGTACTGTGCTCCGCGGTTGACTATCGACAAGTTCTGAGCTCTGTGCCATGGTTCACCTGCACAGATTTCCAGGCTGTTTGCCGCAGTCAGCCTTCACTGAGGTTCAGGCTGTGTGCCGTGGGCAACCTGCACTGAGCTCTTGGCTGTGTGCTGTGGTAGCCTTGCTCCGAGGTCCGGACTGTGTTTCGCAGTCACCCTGCACTGGTGTCCATGCTGTGTGCTGCGGTCACCATCTCCTGAGGTCCGTGACCTGTGCCAGTGTCACTCTGTGCCGAGGGCCATGCTGTGTGCCTCGGTCGCTCTTCACTGAGGTTCAAGCTGTGTGCCACGGTCACCCTGAGCCGAGGTCCGGGCTTCTTGCCCCCGTCGCCCTGAGCCGAAATCCAACCTGTGTTCCACGGTCGCCCTGCCCCAAGTTCCGGCCTGTGTGCCACAGTCACCCTGCACCAAGATCCGGCCAATGGGCTGCTGTCGCCCTGCGCTGAGGTCCGGCCTGTGTGCCACCTTCACCCTGAGACCAGGTCCAGGCTGTGTTCCGCAGTCGACTAGCGACGAGTTCAGGGCTGTGTGATGCTGTCGCCCTTCACTCAGTTTCGGGCTGTGTGCCTCAGTCGCCCTTTGCTGAGTTCTGGATTGGTTGCCGTGGTCGCCCTGTGATGAGGTTCGGCCTGTTTTCCGTGGTCGCCCTGTGCTGAGGTCCTGGCTGTGCTTCGCAGCTGACTAGTGATGAGTTCCAGGCTTTGTGCAGCTGTCGCCCTGCACAGATTTCTGAGTTGCGTGCTGTGGTCACCTTTCACTTAGGTTAGGGCAGTGTGCCATGATCGCCCTGCACCAAAGTCCAGGCTCTCTTCCACGGTGGGCTGGCGACAAGTTCGGGGCTGTGTGCCACAGTTGCCCTTCACTGACATTCAGGTTGTGTGCTGCGGTCACCCTGCATTGAGGTCTGGGCTGTGTGCCGCGGTCGCCCCGCACAGAGGTCTGGCCTGTGTGCCACGGTCACCCAGTGCCGAGGCTGGGCTGTGTTCCACGGTTGGCTAGCGACGAGTTCCAAGGTCTGTGCCACGGTCGCCCTGCACAGATTTCTGGGCTGTGTTCCTNATATATATATATATATACACACAAACATATATAGATAGATAAATTTACATAAAATGGAATCACTTTACAGCTCACCAGAAACTAGCACAGTATTGTAAATCAACTACACTTTAATTTTTTTAATGGTCTCCCCTCGAAAAAAATTCATATTCTCTTCCCAAATATTTAAGTCAAAATCAGGGGAGGGTGGAGTTAAGGCCTTTATTTTAAGATCAAACAGGAAGGGGCTTATTAACAAATATTAGGCCATGTACAGGGTCTTGAAAACAGCCAGAACTCCAGCTGGGTCAGCGGGGAGGCCAGAACTAAGCTTAACCCTCCTTCCCAGGGGCTGCCCTGGGTAGAGGGAGGTCTCCACTGCCACTTTCACTAGGAATTGGAGTCCTTTCACCACACATTCCCCTGTGTGGTCCTCATTGCCAGCAGGAAGTTTTGGTTTTGTTTCTGATAATTAACACACAGTAAAATTTACTTTTTGACTTTTTTTTTTATTTTTGGCTGCGCTGGGTCCTCATTGCTGGCCAGGCTTTCCCTGGTTGCAGCAAGCAGAGGCTACTCTTCTAGCTGCAGTGCATGGGCTTCTCATCGCATTATATTCCTCTTGGTGCAGAGAACGGGCTCTAGGACATGCAGGCTTCAATAGTTGCAGTGCCTGGACTTTTAAGCACAGGTTCAACAGTTGCGGCACACAGGCTTAGTTGCTCCACAGCATGTGGGATCGTCCCAGACCCGGGATTGAACTCATGTCTCCTGCACTGGCAGTCAAATTCTTTAACACTGAGCCACCAGGGAAGCCCCCAAACTTACTTTTTTAAAATTATGTACGATTTTGTGTTTTAACACACATAACTGAACAGCTCCATCACCCTGAATAACTCAGGTACCCCTCTCTAGTTAAACCCTCCTCCCACGACCAATCATCAGTTTCCCATCACTGTAAATTTGCCTTTGGGGCAGGGGCAATGTGATGCAAGTGAACTAATACAGTTCGTAGCCTCTTCAGACTGGATTCTTTCACTCAGCATAAGACCCTTGCTGCTGCTGCTAAGTCTCTTCAGTCTTGTCCGTCTCTGTGTGACCCCATAGACAGGAGCCCACCAGGCTCCCCCGTCCCTGAGATTCTCCAGGCAAGAACACTGGAGTGAGTTGCCATTTCCTTCTCCAATGCATGAAAGTGAAAATTGAAAGTGAAGTCACTCAGTCATGCCCGACTCAGCGACTGCAGCCCACCAGGCTGCTCCTTCCATGGGATTTTCCAGGCAAGAGTACTGGAGTGGGATTTCATTGCTTTCTCCAAGACCCTTGAAATCAATCCAAGTTGCTGTATGTACACTTTGTTCCTTTTCATTGTTGAATCAAGTTCCATTGTACAGATGGACCAATTTATTTGCCTGTTGAAGAGATATTTAAATTGTTTCTGGTCTTCAGGCACCAAAAAAGGAACTACTATGTCTAGATTTCGCTGTGAACATAAATTTTCTTTCTCCTGGGTCAATACCTTGGAGAGGGATTGCTAGGTCTGATAGGAAACAAACTGTTTTTCCATCCAGTCTCCCCATCAGTGCATACTAGTTTCTGTTGCTCCATATCCTTGCCAGAATTTGGTATTGCCTTCATATTTTATCTTAGCCATTTTCACAGGTGTGTGGTTGTGGGGTTTTTTATTATTATTATTTTTTAATGTTTTGGCCACACCACGCTGCCTGAGTTGTCTTCCCCAACCAGGGTTTGAACCCAGGCACCATATGCTGGAATCATGAAGTCTTAACCACTGGACCACAGGGAAGTCTCTGTATCTTTCATTTTTTAATTTTTATTAGAGTATAGTTTCTTTACTGTAGTTGCATCTTACTGTGGGGTTTTTTAATATGCATTTCTCATTGGTATTTTTTTAATGTCTCCACGTGACTGTAATAGGTAGCTAGAGTTGCAAACTGTTGAAAAAACTAAAGCTTGGCTGTCCAATGAGGCCAAGCCTCTGCCGCTAAGTCTACTAAAGTACCTACATGTTTATGCTGTGTTCCTACCTGTTTCAGGGGGTGAGGCTCCTTGTTCTCACCAACAGTTCTACCTGGGTTCTGTTTCCACGTTCTCTTCCCAGGCCAGTAGAACTGTTTGTGGAACTGTTCATTTTCTTTCATCATTTTTCCTTCCCCTGGATATTATTGTCAACACCAAACAATATACTGTAGTAAAAGAAAAAAAAAATTCTTTAGCCTACATCCTTTTCTGGCAATCACCATTTCTCTGCTCCTCCTTCAATTATTAAAAAAAGCTGTCTAGTTTTGTATCTCCATATCCTTCCCTGACTCCAGCTTTTTGCCCTCCCATCTTCTTTTATATTTACTCCAATCAGTTTGTCAACTCCACTGGTCCATGAAAACTGTCCTTACAAGTTCACTAATTGTCTTCACATGTCAAATCCAAAGTTTAGACACTCTCAGTCCTTAAATTATTCAACTATAATCTGCAAACTTGATCACTACTTCGCTTTCTTAATTTTCCTTTGACCTAGCCTCAAGGTTATCCTCCCATCTCAGTAGCTCCTTTGTCTCAAATTCCTGGCTGGTTCCTCCTCATCTTTCTGATTCTACAACTTGGAGTGGTCCTGGGCTTGGTCCTCAGATAGCTTCTCTTTATATTCACTTCCTCGATGATCTTATTCTATCCCATAGCCCCAGATACCGACTACATATTAAGTGACTTTCAACTTTCTATCTCTCATCTAGACCTCCCCACTAAATCCAGAGTCCTTTTATAGCAAACTTTCCACTTGGCCTTTGCATTTGCAATTCTAATAGGCATTGAAAACTGCATGGGCATAACCGAATAATTTCCAGATTATCTGTTACCCATCTAATCTTCCTCATCTCAGAAAACAATTTCATTTTTCCAGCTGTTCAGGCTAAAAACCTTGAAATTATGCTTGATTTCTCTTTCTCTTGGATGTTACATCCACTCAACCAGCAAATCTTGTTGGCTATTTCTTTGAATATATCCAGAAGACAAATAATGCCTTCAATTCCTTCTGCTGCATCCTAGTACAAGTCACAATCAGCTCTCACTGAATTATTGCCATACCCTATAAACGTCTCTCTGCTCCCACCTTCCACCATCAGTTTATTCTGCATATAGCTCAAGAGTAAACATTCAAAATGTTCAAACAAAATTAATAGAGAGATATCACTCCATTTAACCAGCTGCAGTGCCTCTCGCACCTCATTGTAAAAGTAAATTGAAAGATTCTATGCTGATATTTCCAGACTGTTTCCCTGGCTGCCTTGCTGACCTCATTTCTTATTTCTTTTAATTTTAATGATGTATAGTTGATTTACAATGTTGCATTTAATTTCTGCTGTACAGCAAAGTGACTCAGTTACTCACATAAGCACATTGTTTTCCATATTCTTTTCCATTATGGTTTATCACAGGATATTGAATATAGTTCTTGTGTTATACAGTTGGACCTTGTTGTTTATCCATCCCATATATAATAGTTTGTATCTGCTAATCTCAGATTCCCACGCCATCCCTCCCTCACCCCTTGCTTTGGAAACCATAAGTCTGTTTTCTATTGTCTATGAGTCTATTTCTGTTTGATAGATATTCTCATTTGTGTCATATTTTAGATTCCACATATAAGTGATATCATATGGTATTTGTCTTTGTCTTTCTAACCAAACTTCACTTAGTATGATAATATCTAGGTCCATTCATGTTGCTCCAAATGGCATTATTTCATTTTTTATGGCTGAGTAATATTCCATTGTATATACATTACATCATATTTATTCATTCATCTGCCTTCTGACCTCATTTCTACCCCTCATCCACCTTGTGCTCATCCTGCTTCAAGCATGTATGCTAAGTTGCTTCAGTCCTGTCTAACTCTTTGCAACCTATGGACTACAGCCCTCCAGGCTCCTCTGTCCAGGGGATTCTCCAGGCAAGAATACTGGAGTGGGTTGCAGTGCCCTTATACCTCCTGTATTGACAGGCAGGTTCTTTATCACTAGTGCCACCTAGGAAGCCCCCTCTCCAGTCATTAGTATTTACTATGGCTGGTGGCTTACAACAGACAGAACTGCAGTTGTGTTTCAGTGGAATGATTTGAGAGAACAGACATGAGAGAGTGGTGTAATCATTGGTGATTTGGAGCAAGCTTCTACTTTGGAGCCCTTCTCCTTGCTCTTCCCTATGCCCTGAACATCTGCCAGATTCTTCCCTCCCTTTATTCAGGTCTCTACTGGAGGCTGTCTCGTCCACTCTCTAAAACAAGATTTCTCCCTTGTCACTCTTACTCTGCTTAATTTTTCTTCGAGGCACATATCACAAGATCACCTAGAATTAGCTCATTTATTTATCATAGGTCCCCCTCCTCTTCCCCCTGGAACATGAGCTTTATGTGTCAGGATCTTTTGATTGAATTCCTTGCTGTATTCATGTGTCTGCACATTGAAGTGGTTCACTAGGGGTTGGGTGAGTAAGTAAATGACTCTTTCATTACATAACCATTAGTGACATTTTTTTCTTTCTAAAGCTTCCCTAAATATCTTTTGAGCTGGGTTTCCTCTGGATAATAACTCCTGGAGGGCCCCAGTACAACATGTTTTTTGTTTTTTTTTTCTAACCACATTTCCTAGCGCTGACTCTGAAGGCCTCTGGTGATGTCCTGCTCTAAATCAGTTTATAATAGTATCACACACTGTTTGGAAATGTCATATGAGTGGAAATTAATCATAAATGGAGTGCGCTGGGACAAGGGTTCACATACACAATCTATATATATATATATATTCACACATGCTTTCTTGCATGCATGCATAATTACATACACATAAACAACCTGGCTTCTTTGGTATATTTTCTCACCAAGTCAAAAATATACCAAATTTTCTGTTTATCCTCTGGAACATGTCTTTTAGCTTTTAAAACGTTTTAAATAAAAACCAAGAAGTTCAATTACACAGAGTTCCTTACAAAAACTAATTGTCAACCTCAGTCTCTAAAACTAGCTCATTCAAAATGTAGAAATGACTAAGCACAAAGTAAAACAAACTTTGTGAGACTAGAGATCTCTTCAAGAAAATCAGAGGCACCAAGGGAATATTTCATGCAAAGATGAGCTCGATAAAGAACAGAAATCGTACGGAGCTAACAGAAGCAGAAGATATTAAGAAGAAGTGGCAAGAATACACAGAAGAACTGTACAAAAAAGATCTTCACGACAAAGATAATCACTATGGTGTGATCACTCACCTAGAGCCAGACATCCTGGGATGTGAAGTCAAGTGGGCCTTAGAAAGCATCACTACAAATAAAGCTAGTGGAGGTGATGGAATTCCAGTTGAGCTATTTCAAATCCTGAAAGATGATGCTGTGAAAGTGCTACACTCAATATGCCAGCAAATTTGGAAAACTCAGCAGTGGCCACAGGACTAGAAAAGGTCCGTTTTCATTTGAATCCCAAAGAAAGGTAATGCCAAAGAATGCTCAAACTATTGCACAATTGCACCCATCTCACATGCTAGTAAAGTGATGCTCAAAATTCTGCAAGCCAGGCTTCAGCAGTAGGTGAACCATGAACTTCCAGATATTCAAGCTGATTTTAGAAAAGGCAGAGGAACCAGAGATCANCTGCCCGCTTCTGATGCCTATGTCAGGTTTCTCTATCTTCTTTATACTTTAATAAAACTTTATTACACACACACACAAAAAAAATTAATGTAGAGATTTATTTTTTCCAGATGGCTAGCTTGTTGCCCCTAAACCATTTATGGAATAATCCATCATTCAATGATTTGAAATGCCCTGTTTATCATATATTAAATTCATGCTTATACTTGGTCATATTTTTGGAATATCTACTTTATTTTATTATTAATTAATCTATAATTATATAACACCATCATGATTCTTTTAATTTTTTTATATCCTGTCTTTTATTTTATTATTATTTCTTTTTACTTTATTTTACTTTACAATACTCTATTGGCTATACATTTGAATCGGTTCTGATGAGATGGATGAAACTGGAGCCTATTATACAGAGTGAAGTAAGCCAGAAAGAAAAACACCAATATTGTATACTGACACATATATATGGAATTTAGAAAGATAGTAATTATTTTATATTTTAATAACTAGTAGAATTTGTACCTCAATATTCTCAAAATTTTTCTAGCTGTACTCACATGTTTATTTTCTATACTAAAATTTGGAAAAAACTAGCCTAACTTTTCAAAATAATTCCTTTACCAGGGTCATATTAATTATAAATTATTTAAGAGAGACCTGATCTCTTTACAATATTGAATCTTTCTACCCAAAACCAGGCTACATCTTTCCACTTATTCAAATCTTCTTTCAGTGGTTGGAGAGGAGAGAAATGGAGATTTAAGGCAGAAAAGTGGTGAGACTGAAGAGCTATGAAGCACTCTGGGAACCTGGGCAGATCTATTGTTTGGAGTCCAAGGGAGGGTAAGACTAGGGGTTATAGAAGGAATCAGGTTGTTGAAGAGTCTTGAATACCAAGAATGTGCACTTTTTTCACTCTGGCAAAAGACTTGCTTCAAGAAGATTCTTTAGGGCTATCAGTGGTCCTCAGCCAGGGGTGATTTTGCCCAGGGGACATTAACAACTTCTGGAGGGATTTTTGTTTGTCCGAAGGGAGAGGAAGGTGCTTCTGGCATCTAGTGAATACTGGCCAAGGATGCTGCTCCATACCCTGCAAGGCACAGGAAGCTCCCACAACAAAGAATGATCTGACCCCAAATATCAGTAGTGCCAAGGCTGAGAATCCTTTCATTAAAAGGTTTGAAAGGCAAAAAGGCTACAATCAGGGAAACAATTTAGGAGCCCAGTGAGGATGCAGTGGACTCTGAGTGTGCCCTTAATGTAGCTCCAGTTGGCCTCCCCTCCCAGCATCAGCTATACAAAAGCAGAACAGAATCAGTGAAGCCTGCAGGGTCCTGGGTTGGCTCTCATACCACTTCCTTGCAAAGGAATCATTATTTACTGCTTTGCATACACCATACTGGGCTTCCCTCATAACTCAGCTGGTAAAGAACCCACCTGCAATGCAGGAGACCCCAGTTCGATTCCTAGGTCGAGAAGATCCCCTTGAGAAGGGATAGACTTCCCACTCCAGTATTCTTGGGCTTCCCTGGTAGCTCAGATGAGGAAGAATCTGCCTTCAATTTTCAATCCCTGAATTAGAAAGATCCCCTGGAGGAGGACATGGCAACCCACTCCAGTATTCTTGCCTGGAGAATCCCCATAGACAGAGGAGCCTGTCAAGTTACATACAGTCCACGGGGTCACAAAGAGTCCGACACAACTGAGCAGCTAGCATACACATACAGCACAGCTTACATCATACTACATTTTAATTAAAACAAACACACAGAAAGACCTCAATCCTGTCATCCAGAAAGTGTTTTGAGAAATTCTTCTGCAAAAATTTCTTTGAAAATTAAAGTTTGTTTCGAGTTTTAAATGCTCAGGATTAGGGAAACCACATTGGGTTAATTTTAGAAATGCCATAATTCAAATAAATACTGGTGGCTTTTCTTCTCTTGAGAAAAATGAACAGCATTTCCTTTCAAGGAACCACATCCTTGAAAACATTATACCTCCCACTTCTCCGAGTGGTCTCTATTCCTGGCCTCTAAAGCAACACAACATAATACCTACAAATAGTAGGCACTTGATAAATAAAAACAAGTGAATACATAATAAGGGGAAAATAAGCATGTAAGTGTTTATATGAGGGCTTCCCCAGTGGCTCAGACGATAAAGAATTTGCCAATGCAGGAGACACTGGTTTGATCCTTGTCAGGAAGATTCCATGGAGAAGAAAATGGCAACCCACTCTAGTATTCTTGCATGGGAAATCCCATGGACAGAGAAGCCTGCCAGGCTACAGTCCACAGGGTCGCAAAAGAGTCAGACACAGCTCAGTGATTAAACATTTTACTTGGAGTAACTGTAAAAATATGAGTAAATAACAGCAACATTTATTTCGCACTTAATGTGTGCAAACACTCTGTATCATCTCATTGACTCCTCAAGATAATAGGGTGATGAGCTAGCTGTCATCATTACACATAAGGAAACAGAGCTCAGAGGTAAGTGGATTACCCCTGGTCACCCAGCTGGTGAGTGGACAGCAGGGATTCAGACAGTCCATCACAGAACCCATCATTTTAACCCATCGTGTGAATGTTGCTTTCACTCTTTTTTACTAATAACACATTCCTACCCTCTATCTTATTTAATCCTCACATTGACCTTGGGGTATGAGTATATAGGATCCCATTCTGTAGTCATGGAATATGAGGCTGGAGATGGGGGCCCCATGTCTAGTCGGTCACAGAGCTGGGACCCATGCTTCTTGTAACATGCCAAGGTCTGTGTCAGTTGTCAACTTATACCCTTGGCTCAAAATCCACCTTCATTTCTCTGTGTAAATGGACCTAGATCCTATAAATAGTTCTCCTCCACCAGCTGGCACAACATTAACCTTTGTTAGTAGAGGGTGCTAGAGGGATGCTGACAGAGGAAGGAGTTTTTCTCTCCTTGGTTCCAGAGCACTCCCTTTTCCAGGCACAGGTAATGCATGGTCTGTCCAACATCCGACTCCCACAGTGAACATCCTCTGCTGCCTCCAGCGCCTGGAGGGCTCAGTGACCAACTGTGATCCTCAGAAAGCACTGCAGTGAGTTTTGAGATGTGGCACACCCCAGTGGCTCACCCTAGTGGCTAAGTGGTAAAGAACTCGTCTGCAATGCAGGAGATCCCTGGGTCGAAGTTTCGACTCCCTGAGTTCAATTCCTTGGAGAAGGGAGTGGCAATCCATTCCAGTTTTCTGCCCTGGAGAATTCCGTGACAGAGGAGCCTGGTGGGCTACAGTCCATGGGGTCAGTAAAGACTGCCTGCAATGTAGGAGACCCAAGCTCTGTCCCTGGAGGGAAGATCCTCTGGAGAAGAAAACGGCAACCCATGCTTTATGCTCTTAAAACAAGTCAAAAGATTTTTTGAAATTATCTTTTCTTTCTTTATTTTATTTTTATATTTTCGGTTGAACGGGGTCTCATGTCTCATGTTTCCTGCATTGGCAGGTTCTCTACCACTAGTCCCACCTTTGTTGCTGTTCAGTCACTTAGTTGTGTCCGACTCTTTGTGACCCTATGGACTGTAGCACACCAAGCTTCCCCATCCTTCACCATCTCCCAGAGCTTGCTCAAACTCATGTCCACTGAGCCAGTGATGCCATCTAATCATCTAGTCCTCTGTCGTCCCTTTCTCTTCCTGCTTTCAATCTTTCCTAGCAGCAGAGTCTTTTCCAGTGAGTCAGCCCTTCACATCAGGTGGCAAAAGCATTGGAATTTCAGCTTCACCATCAGTCCTTCCAATGAATATTCATGGTTGATTTCCTTTAGGATTGACTCGTTGGATCTCCTTGCAGCCCAAGGAACTCTCAAGAGTCTCCTCCAACATCACAGTCTAAAAGCATCAATTCTTTGGCACTCAGCCTTCTTTATTGTCCAGCTCTCACATCCATACGTGACTACTGGAAAAACCATAGCTTTGACTACATGGACCTGTGAAGGTAAAGTAATTTCTCTGCTTTTTAATATGTCGTCTAGGTTTGTCATAGCTTTTCTTCCAAGGAGCAAGTGTCTTTCAATTTCATGGCTGCAGTCACTGTCTGCAGTGATTTGTGAACCCAAGAAAATAGTCTGTCAATGTTTCAATTGTTTATCTATTTGCCATGAAGTGATGGAATTGGATACCACCATCTTAGTTTTTTGAATATGGAGTTTTAAGCCAGTTTTCTCACTCTCCTCTTTCATCTTCATGAAGAGACTCTTTAGTTCCTCTTCACTTTCTGCCATAAGGGTGGTGTCATCTGCATGTCTGAGGTTATTGATATTTCTTCCAGCAATCTTGATTCCATCTTGGTAATCTTGTCAATGCTTGACATCCAGCCCAGCATTTCTCATGATATATTCTGCAGATAAGTTAAATAAGTGCCACCTGGGAAGCCCTCCAAAAATAGATATTCCCCCCTCTCCAAGTCAAGTGTTATTGTGATGATCTAGAATATCTATGGTTTGCTTGCTAGAATTCATTCTAAAGTATGTGTTGCTAGAATTGTATTTCCAGGCTGGAGATGGAACAGAGCCTCTCTGCAGAGAACTGGAAAATGAAACAAATCCTATGAACTCAGTGTGCGTGCTTAGTCGATTAGTCATGTCCTACTCTTTTCGACCCCATAGATGAGCCTGCCAGGCTCTTCTGTGCATAGAATTTCCCAGCCAAGAATACTGGAGTGGGTTGCCATTTCCTACACCAGGGACCTTTCCAACCCAGGAACTGAACCTACATCTCCTGTGGCTCCTGCATTGGCTGGCAGATTCTTTACCACTGAGCCCATGAGAAGCCTAATAAGAGAAACGAAAACAGGGCTTCACATTCTGCCCGCCAGCCCCTTCTTCCTCTGGACTGTGCAGTCTTGTGGCATGTAAGTCAGCTTTATTCAGGTAAATGATTTCAGAATGGTTCCAGATATGTTTTGAATATCTAGGGTAAACATACAGGAGTTGATGGATAATTTTGATAGCAAATAGAAGAGTGAAGGAATGAAAGAGCTTAGCTACAGTTTAGCACAGTATTTCTCTTTTTTCCTCCTTCCCCAGCCTGCATTAGAAAGAGCAGAAAATCTAGTGTTTATTGGCTTTAGACATAAATGATGATTGTCAACCAGATAAAAATCAGGTAAAACATTTATTATGAGTGACTATTATTACCATTATTGTTACAGATCACCTGCTCAGAAAATAAACTAGGTTCATTTTTCAGAGCCTTTTTTTTTTTTTTTTTTTTTACTGTTCAGGAAGTCCTGTGACAAGGACTTCCCTGGTGTTCTAGTGGTTAAGAATCTGAGTTCTAATGCAAGGGACATCAGTTCGATCCCTGATTGGGGGACTAAGATCCCACATGCCTCGGGGAAACTGAGGCCACCAGTCACAATTACTGAGCATGCTTACTCTAGAGAAAGAGAAGCCTGTGCCTGCCACAGCTAGAGAAAGCCCTTGTGCCCCAACAAAAAGCCCACAATGAAGACCCAGTACAGCCAAAATGAAAACAAAGAAAGTCCTGTGGGCAGGAGTCAGGAGACCCGTGTTTCCGTTCCAACTCTGCCAGCCACTACTTAAATGACATGAGCATTACACCGAACCTCACAGGTTTGTGTCTCCCCTACAAAGTGGAGTGAATAATACCCATCTCGTTCATAGAGGATTAAATGAGAGCTCTGTGTGCTGCAAGTGAAAGTGAAAGTTGCTCAGTCGTGTCCGACTCTTTGCAACCCCATAGACAGTCCATGGAATTCTCCAGGCCAGAATACTGGAGTGGGTAGCCTTTCCCTTCTCCAGAGGATCTTCCCAACCCAGGGACTGAACCCAGGTCTCCCGCATTGCAGACAGATTCTTTACCATCTGAGCCACCAGGGAAGCCCAGATATGCTGCAAGGTGCCACATAAATTTATGATACTATTATTATTAGTGATCACTAGAGGCTTTCACTTATATATCCTACACGAAATTTTCATCTCTCCCAATGCCAGAGGAGAACTTTCTGTAGTATAATGTTGTCTCAGACCCACAAGGAGGTAAGTGGTTGCCAGAATGCGCCCTTTCTCCCTCCTCAAGACTGAACGCGCTGTGTGGATCAAGACGCTTCAGCACAGATGGCCAGAAATGGGACCCTCTGGTTGTCTGGACACAACTCGACACATATTATAGTGTTATTGGTCTGACAGACCCAGCTTCCAGCCAGGTGGCTTGCCAGCCGATTTCTGGTCCTGTGGCCCTGCGGAGCAAGGCCAGTTCAACCATAGACCTCACTCTCCAGGAACCACTGGACTTTGAGGCAGGAATGACGGCATCTGGACCACACCTAAGCTCTGAAGTAACAGCCTTGTTGGATCAATCAAAGCAGATACTGCTTGCTATTGGCTTGGACTTTTTCTAGATTTGGACTTACAGAACGGTGTGCAGAGTCTGGCTGATACAATTTTTATCATGTCCTCTTTCACCTAAAAGGATTTGTCTGTAGCTTCATGAAATTTCTTTACCAGGGCTCTCAGGGGAGGAATGGTCATATACTTGAGGAGCATTTGGCCCAGCAATGCGAATTGTGAAATGATCTTCAGAGAACTATCCAGTAATATCTGGTCTGGGTAGAAAGTGAATATCTGTTGTTATCATTGGGTTTTTTCCATTTTTTTTTTAATAGTGGAAAAGTAAGTCTTACAAAACCAGACCTATTCCCTATTCTCTCTCTAGTTCACTTCCAATGTGGATACAGGAGAAGGCATAGGAATACCACTGTGTCTTTGTGCTTCCTAATAGACAGGAGAAAATGGATTTTTAGCAGTGAGTGCTTTGATTTTGTGATCCCATGGTAATCCCTCTTATTCAGTATAACTCATCAGGATGGCATGTCTCTAACACCTTGAGGTGTTCACTCGTGGTGCCTCTGGGCTGGAGGATTCTTCTTGGCACTGCTCCTGAGGCCCTAGTATTTCCTTAGTCCAAATAAGACAAAGATTTTTAAAGAGTCTCTTGAGCATCTGCACACTCCACTAGATTGTGCAAGCTTCTAACTCCGAGCCAGGAATCTCCAGTTGCAACATGGCAAGAAAAATGCCTGGTTCAGGCTCTGGATCTCTCCAGTTCAGGGCAGTCCTGCAGCCTCCTCACCTCCCTGCCTCCCACCCGCCGCCCCTGCCATTAGTCCTACAGAGCTGGGACAAAGATCTTCCTGGATCTGCATTTGCATTGGGCCTCTTTCCCTACTAAGAGAAGGTATGAAAGGCAGCTTCCCCGACATAGTCTTTGAGAGTTCTCATAACACAGGCCAAGTGGGTCTCTCTTTCTTAGCTCCCACTTCTGCTCAGCATGAAATGAACTTCCAGTCCCCCTGTCAACTGTTGCTGTGCTCAAGGTGCTGGTTTATGAGCTTCTCTGCACAGTTAGACATTGGTTCTTTCTTGGGAGTGCCAAAGGGGTCTCTCCAGTCTTTGAACTGCTTTAGGAATTTTCTGTATTTTTCATTTTAATCAATTAACCTCCCACAATTGCGACCTTCAATAATGTTATAGATTGAATGTTTTGTGTTCCTCCAAAATTCAGATGTTGGAGATTTAACCCTGTGTGATGGTATGTGCAGATGGAGTCTTGGGGAAATAATTAAGGTTTGACGGGTTCATGAAGGCAGGTGCCCTGGTCTGATAAGATATAAGAGAAGACATCAGAGCATTCTCTCTTTCTCTCTCTCTCTCCCTGCACACAGACAGGCACCAAAGAAAGGCCATGTGAGAACAAGGAGAGATAGCGAGCCAACCATCAGAACCCAACCATGCTGGCACCCTGATCTCAGACTCCCAGCCTCTAGAACCATGAGAAAATAAACATCTGCTATTTAAGCCACTTGGTTTATAGTATTTTGTTATGGCAACTTGAGTCGACTGAAACAGATTATATTTCAAGTCTTTTGCTGGATAATTTTTTTCTCTTATGTTACTTTCTGCCTTCCCAAAAGGATAGCTCACTGCCCTGGAGATTAAGATCCTAAACAACTCAGCCTCCCCAAGGGGTTTGACATTCAAAATATGAATGAGTCTCATTTAAATTCAACTTCATTTTTCAGGTCACGTGAAGAAAGATTTATCTACATTTACAGAAGTATACCTTTTGAAAATATTTGAAAAGGTCCCATTTTTAATAATTTTATTTATGTGTTTTTGGCTGTGCTGGGTCTTCACTGCTGCATGGGCTTTTCTACAGTTTTGGAGAGCGGGCTCTACTCTCTAATGTGGTATGAGGGCTTCTCACTGTGGTTGCTTCTCTTGTTGCAGAGCACAGGCTCATGGGCAATGGGATTACAAACCTAGAAAGCATATTAAAAAGTGGAGACATCACTTTGCCAACAAAGGTCCATCTAGTCAAACCTATGGTTTCTCCTGTAGTCACGTATGGATGTGAGAGTTGGGCCATAAAGAAGGCGCTCAGCCAAAGAATTCATGTTTTCAAACTGTGGTGCTAGAGAAGACTCTGGAGAGTCCCTTGGACTTCAAAGAGATCAAACCAATCAATCCTAAAGGAAATCAACTCTGAATATTTATTGGAAGGACTGATGTTGAAGTTGAAAGTCCAATACTTTGGCCACCTGATGCAAAGAACCAACTCAATGGAAAAGACCCTGATGCTAGGAAAGATTGAGGGCAGGAGGAGAAGGGGGCAACAGAGGATGAGATGGTTGGATGACATCACTGACTCAATGGACATGAGTTTGAGCAAACTCTGGGAGATAGTGAAGGACAGGGAAGCCTGGCGTGCTGCCATTCATGGGGTCACAAATAGACACGACTGAGCGAGAGAACAATAGCAACAACAAAATATGCATTTCATAAAATACAAAATATGCAGTTTATAAAATAAGGTCTCTCCCCCAAGCAGTTCACACTTTGCAAAGGCTTAATCTTNCATTCATGGGGTCACAAATAGACACGACTGAGCGAGAGAACAATAGCAACAACAAAATATGCATTTCATAAAATACAAAATATGCAGTTTATAAAATAAGGTCTCTCCCCCAAGCAGTTCACACTTTGCAAAGGCTTAATCTTTTTTTAGTACACTCACTATTACATGGGAAAGGAAAAAAAGCCAGAAAATGTTTCTGAGAACTGATTTCCCAGTCCTTCCCTACATCTGAGATGGGCTTCTGGCTCTTTCTCTGAAACGTGTCCTGATTAGTTCTAAGAAGAACAAGAAGGAGGGACCAGCTTCCGGGACCTCACTCCACCTCTGCCTAGAAATTCAGCAGTTGATGGAGGGAAGTGTGTGGACGTGTTAGATAAGTGATGTGTTCAGTGAGGCTGCTGTATCCTCAATGGGAAACAGGATCACAGTTCACTTCCTGCCCTCAGGTGGACGGTAGTCTGTCAGATATTATTCACAGAAAGTGCACCATTAACATGCAGTTTACATCCCGGAGGACCTCAGCCGGGTCGGAGCGCTCGCTTGTTCCCCAGGTCCCTTGCAGTGGCGGCCCGCTGTTGATTCTGTCTCTTGTTTCATTCTCTCCGACCAGTGCTCTCTCCTTCCCCTCGAGTAACTGGCCCCAAAGACTGTGCTCAGAAGCATTTGCTAGTCCCTTACGTGCCGACAATAGATACTCTTGTATTTCAGGGTAGTATAGAAAGCCCTCCACAAGCTCTCCGCTTTCTAAACTTTTCAGCTCTCTCTCTCTTACTACCATTTCTCATACATGATATTTATAATTTCTCCCCCTACTCCCACCACCCACCCCACCCGCTGTGGGTCTGAACATGCTTTGGTGCCTCCTATCTTTTCTCAGATATGCATATGACACCACCTTTGCTCAGATATGCAGATGACACCACCCTAATGGCAGAACATGAAGAAGAACTATAGAGCCTCTTGATGAAAGTGAAAGAGGAGAGTTAAAAAGTTGGCTTAAAGCTCAACATTCAGAAAATGAAGATCATGGCATTCCATCACTTCATGGCAAATAGATGGGGAAATAGTGGAAACAGTGGCTGACTTTATTTTTGAGGGGACTCCAAAATCACTGCAGATGGTGACTGAAGCCATGAAATTAAAAGACGCTTGCTCCTTGGAAGAAAAGTTATGACCAACCTAGACAGCATATTAAAAAGCAGAGACAATACTTTGCCAACAAAGTTCCATCTAGCCAAAGCTATGGTTTTTCCAGTAGTCACTTATGGATGTGAAAGTTGGACTATAAAGAAAGCTGAGCACTGAAGAATTGATGCTTTTGAACTGTGGTGTTTGAGAAGACTCTTGAGAGTCCCTTGGACTACAAGGAGATCCAACCAGCCCATCCTAAAGGAAATCAGTCCTGAATATTCATTGGAAGGACTGATGTTGAAGCTGAAACTACAATACTTTGGCCTCCTGATGTGAAAAGCTGACTCATTTTAAAAGACCCTGATGCTGGGAAAGATTGAGAGCAGGAGAAGAAGGAGATGACAGAGGAAGAGGTGGTTGGATGGCATCACCAACTCAATAGACATGAGTTTGCGTAACTTCCGGGAGTTGTTGATAGACAGGGAGTCCTGGCATGCTGCAGTTCATGAGGTCGCAGAGTCGGACATGACTGAGCGACTGACCTGAACTGAACCTTTGCTCAAGCTCTTCCTTGTCCATAAGTCCTCCCTTCCTTTCCAACCTGGCCAGGGCTGTGCTGTGGCAAGCATGTTGGAGCTGAGGCAAAGAAAAACTACATGCCCCCATGTATACTTATTAAAATATGCTCTTGTATTTGGAATCACATGTAAAGTTAACAAAAAGTCTCCCAGTTAAAAAAAAAAAAAGGACTGTCTATAAAGGTTGACAGGGACTTCCCTGGTGGTCTAGTGATTAACACTCCATGCTTCCAATTCAGGAGACACAGGTTTGATCCCTAGTTGAGGAACTAAGATTCCACATGCTTCACAGCCCTGTCAAAAGATTAAAAAATCATAATAATAATTCTTTTTAAACTGTGTGCTGCTCCATCTATTCTTAGCTCAACCCTCAGAAGCTCTCCTGATAGGAGACTAGGAATGGAGAGGTGATTAAAAACAACTGTTCAGGGCTTCCCTGGTGGTTCAGTGGTAAAGAGCACTCCTGCCAATTCAGGAGACAAGGTTGGATCCTTGATCCAGGAAGATCCCACATACTGCAGAGCAGCTAAGCCCCTGCACTTCAACTGCTGATCCCGTGCTCTAGGTCTCAGGAGCCACGACTACTGAGTCCATGTGCTGCAACTACTGAAGCCTGAGTGCCCTAGAGCCCGTGCTCAACTAGAGAAGCCTTGGCAATGAGAAGCCTGCGTACCTCAGCTAGAGTGTAGCCCCAACTCGCTGCGACTAGAGAAAAGACTACACAGCAACAAAGACCCAGCACAGCTGAAAATAAATAAACAATCTTAAAAAAAAAAAAGAAAACTGCTCCCATTCTATAAGAATGCAGGGTCACAAGCATCATGTCTTTATTAAAATTCTATGTTCTGTTCATTGTATGTTTTTGTGAGTTAAATTTTAAAGCTATTTTGTTAAAATATTAACATCTATATCAATATGATTGATATTGGTGTATGAACATAAATGTATCCATATTAATCATATTAATATAAACAATATTTATTGTATTAATATTAATGTCTTGATTATGAGGTGTTTTTTTAGCACTTCTTTGCATTTTGCACCTTAGTCAAAAGCCTCATTTGCCTCACCCTCACCTCCACCTTAAATCTGGCAAAACAGGGAGTTGAGGATCCTGTTGAGATGCTATTTCCTCTAAGCCTCGGGGTTTCCCTGATAGCTCAGTCAGCAAAGAATCCACCTGCAATGCAGGAGACTGGGGTTCAATCCCTATGTTGGGAAGATCCCCTAGGGAAGAAAATGGCAACCCACTCCAGTATTCTTGCCTGGAGAATCCCATGGACGGAGGAGCCTGGTGGGCTACAGTCCATGGGGTTGCAAGACTTGGACACAACTTAGCGCCTAAACCACCCAACCACCACTAAGCCTAAGTAGGTGTNTCCAGTATTCTTGCCTGGAGAATCCCATGGACGGAGGAGCCTGGTGGGCTACAGTCCATGGGGTTGCAAGACTTGGACACAACTTAGCGCCTAAACCACCCAACCACCACTAAGCCTAAGTAGGTGTATCCCTCCACGTCTCCACCATCCTCGGCATGCTGTTTGGGCCCAGATCTTGGTCTCAGCTACTCTGTTCTTTACCGGGTTAGTGATGAGTGCGTCTTCCTCTCTTACCAGTGAAGGGCTCTTGGGGAACAAGGAAGGTTCACACCTCTTTTCTCTCCATGCTCCTTACTTGCTCAGCACAGTGCTCTGCATCTACGAATGTGCTATAAGGTGTCAATTCAGTAGGTCTTGGCTTGACTGGATAACAATTCCAAGCCCCTGCCTTGGAATCTCAGTTGTTATTTGCTGTAAAATAGAATTTAATGTAAGTCCTTCTATTGCAGCTCAGGAAGATTTGGTTCCTGAAGATCTGAAGATACTAGATATAAAGTAACCCCCCTATATGGAGGCTGGAGTGGAGATGGATAGCACTGAAATGCCTCCTGGTGGCCTCCTGATCTTCTTCAGTGTCTCTTTCAAATGAAATTCTTTGTATCTCCCTGTTAAATCAGCAAGCACTTCCCCTACAATTTGGGCTGCCAAAATTCCTTACTCTGGGGACTTCCGTGGTGGTTAAGTGGCTAAAACTCTATGCTCCCAATGCAGGTGGGCCCAGATTTGATTCCTGATCAAGGAGAAGGAAATGGCAACCCGCTTCAGTATTCCTGCCTGGAGAATCCCATGGACAGAGGAACCTGGCAGACTACAGTCCATGGGGTCGCAAGAGTCAGACATGACATAGTGACTAAACCACCACCACCACCACCAAGGAATTAGATCCCATGTGCTACAACTGGGAGTTCACGTGCTGCAAGTAAAACCCAGAACTGATACAATAATATAAAGCAATTATACTCCAATAATAATAAAAAAGACCCAGGGTCTGCGCTGGTGACTCAGTGGTAGAGCATCCACCTGCCATTGCAGGAGACATCAGTTTGATCCCTCACCCAGGACGATCCCATGTTGCAGAGCAGGTAAGCTCGTGAGCCACAGCTACTGGGCCCATGTGTGCTAGAGCCCGTGCTTTCCAGCAAAAGAAACCACTGTAATGACAAGCCTGCACACTACAACTACTACTCTCTAAGTAGCATGTGCATGGTAACAAAGACCCAGCATTAAAAAAAAAATCCTTACTCTCCTTGATATAGGACCAGGCATGGGATTCAATCCTTCAAATATTTCTCGTACTGACACTTATGCCTGACTCTTCCAATAAATCTCTTCTTTCTGGGCACTACCTCTCATGTGGGTTGACCCACTGTCTTGGCAAACCACTGGGGGAGTAAAGAAGTTTTCATCTTTCTTGCTCAGGCTTATTTAGCTTCTGCTTGGAATTCACCCTGCTATAGAACAGGCTCTGGAATGAAGAACAAAGGGCCCCCAAGACCCAACTATTCCTTGGGCCTACTGGCATTTTTCCTTTGGTAATTTGAAGACATGTCTCCATGCATTTAATGGAATATTTTTACATGCTCAAATGAAGTTGCTATGTATAAGAATTAAAGCAACTCATAACAGTGAAAGCGTATTTCTAAACTAAGAAAATGAATTAGCAGCTGAGAAAGTCAAAGCTAAGAAATCTCGGTGATTTCTTTACCTCTTTGAAGGTAAAATGTCCTAGACTCTTGGAGGGGAAAGAAAGAGAAAGTGGACCCAGTTCTTTCCAGGGTATGGGGTTTTGCAGGCTACTTCTGAAAAACCACAATTGGTCAAAGCTACAGAAACATAAAATTGAGGATGAATTCTCCAAAATCAGTAAGGCTGACTGGGCTGATTCTCCTGGGAACCCAAGAAGCCCACTAGCTAGCTGTTTGAGGCTTCTTCTAAACTCTGTGACCTGTTTGGGCCAGACACCCACTACCAACTCTCTTGGCTGTGTGACACAGCTTCCTGGCGACCTCCAGCCCCCAGACACACAGCCCAGTCCACTGAGCAGAGCCTGGAAATGTCGCAGGGGAAACAAACCACAGCCACATAAACGGATCATAGTAGCTTTTAACTTGAGTTAACACCATGCTTTTTCTATTCAAACTTTGCAACGGTCAATTCTGCAGACTCCCGGAGAATGTCACATGGATGCTCTCATTCTCATTCTGGGTTTAAGTGTCTCCGTTGAGCAAGCCCCAGGGGTGGTTTTGCTAGAATAATTCCCTACTGGCCTCTCCAAGCCAGGGACAGGCCCTGCAAAAGTTCTCTCTAGGAAATGATTTTCCCAACATTCTAGAATCCACTTTTCCTGCATTGTATCAATGGGTGTGGAATGAAAGTGACACATGGGGACTTTGCTGGTGATCCAGTAGTTAAGAACCCACCTCGCAATGCAGGGGACACAGGCTCAGTTCCTGGTCTGGGAAGACACAACATGCCACAGAGCAACAAAGCCCGAGGGTCTCAGCTGCTGCAGCCCATACGCCCAGAGCCTGTGCTCCAAAACTAGAGAAGCCACCACAGTGAGAACCCCGCACACTGCAGCAGAGAGTAGCCTCTGCTCGCTGCAGCCAAGAAGCGAGCCTGGGCAAAATGATAAAGGCCCAGTGCAGCCAAAAATAAATACACAAAAAAGTGAAGTCGCTCAGTCGTGTCCGACTCTTTGAGACCCCGTGGACTGTAGCCTATCACGCTCCTCCTTCTATGGGATTTTCCAGGCAAGAAGAGTACTGGGGTGGGTTGCCATTTCCTTCTCCAGAGGGTCTTCCCAACCCAGGGATTGAACCCCGGTCTCACGCACTGTAGGCAGATGCTTTACCATCTGAGCCACCAGGGAAATACATAAGTAAATACAATTTAAAAAAAGAACGCCCACTCTAGGTTAGGCACCACTAGGGAGTCCATGTGCCACAATGGAAGATCTGATGTGTCACAAGTAAGACCCAATGCAGCCATATAAATAAATAAATAATGGACATGAGTTTGAGCAAGTTCTGGGAGTTGATGATGGACAGGGAAGTCTGGTGTGCTGTAGTCCATGGGGTTGCAAAGACTCAGACACGACTGAGCAACTGAACTGAGCTAAAGAACAAAAAAATATGCAATGGAGACCTTATTTTATTTTATTTTTATTTTTCTAATTTAAATTTATTTATTTTAATTGTAGGCTCATTACTTTACAATATTGTATTGGTTTTGCCATACATCAACATGAATCCACCACAGGTGTACACGTGTTCCCAATCCTGAACCCCCCTCCCACCTCCCTCCCNATTTTATTTTTATTTTTCTAATTTAAATTTATTTATTTTAATTGTAGGCTCATTACTTTACAATATTGTATTGGTTTTGCCATACATCAACATGAATCCACCACAGGTGTACACGTGTTCCCAATCCTGAACCCCCCTCCCACCTCCCTCCCCGTACCATACCTCTGGGTCATCCCAGTGCACCAGCCCCAAGCATCCTGTATCCTACGTCGAACCTGGACTGGTGATTAATTTCTTATATGATAGAGACCTTATTTTAAAAACAGAAAAAGAAAGAAAGTGACACAGGCGTTTGGAATGCTATGAAGTTGTGGCTGCCAGCTTCCAAGGCTGGAAGGTGCTTTAAGGACACGCTGAAACATACAAGCTGATCCACATGCTCACCCTTCCCCCCAACACTGTGTGATCTACCAGTTTACCTCTTCCCAAAAACATTTCCACTGCTACCCCCATGTTCATTTCAGCCTCTTGCGTAGATGAGCCAAATCCATTCATTCATACTTTCCTGTGTGTCATTTACTCATCAGATGCTTTCTGAGCACCTTCTAAGTCCAAAGCACTGGCCAGGTTCAGGGAAGAACTCAGGGGTGACCCCCCAAGCACCAGTGAGTCCTGCCAGCTTCACCATCTCCTCCCTATTAGGCTGCAACACAGCCAGCCCCCTACCCCCTGCTACTGTCCACAATTCCTTGCCTGAATTAGGTTTATCTTTGATAGGAGTTTTAGAGACTTTATCCTTACCTGAAGGGTAAAAGGGGGATTCCTAAAATCAGCAGAATGCTGTTCTAGGAAAATAAAAGTCCAGGTTAGATAAATGCTGCTGGGTGTCAGGAGCTGTGTGCAGGCAGAGAAATTACCTGGAGGGGAATGTGCTCCTCAGCTGTTCACAGAAGGTCAATACAAGCCCATGTGCTGACTTACCAAGGTGGGTTTTCCCTTTTTTTTTTTTAAATATTTATTTATTTGGCTGTGCCAGGTCTTAGGCTTCCCAGGTTGCACTAGTGATAAAGAATTCACCTACCAATGCAGGAGATGTAAGAGACTCGGGTTCGATCCCTGGGTCAGAAGATCCCCTGGAGAAGGGCATAGAAACCCACCCCAGTATTCTTTTTTTTTTTTTAATTTAAATTTATTTATTTTAATTGGAGGCTAATTTCTTTACAATACTATGTTGGTTTTGCCATACATCAACAAGAATATGCAATGGGTGTACACGTGTTCCCCATCCTGAACCCCCTCCCATCCCTCTGGGTCATCCCAGTGCACCAGGCCCGAGCACCCTGTATCATGCATTGAATCTGTACTGGTGATTCATTTCACATATGATATTCTTGCCTGAAGAATCCCATAGACAGACAAGCTTGGCAGGCTACAGTCCATGGGGTCACAAAGAGTTGGACATGATTGAAGTGTCTTAGCATGCACACATGCCAGGTTACAGCATGTGGGATCTAGTTCCCTGACTGGGGATTGAACCCAGGGCCTCTACACTGGGAGCACAGAGTTCTACCCACTGAACCACCAGGGACCTCCTGAGAGTGGGCTTCCTAAGAAAGATGGTGCGGCCAGGAATTTTCAAATCGGACACATGTTGTTTCCAGACCTGACTTCCCCAGCTCCTTCTCCTGAGCCTACTGGATGACAGAGCTATTTGACTGTTTTGGTTTGTTTGTTTTTTCTTTTAACTGGAGGATACTTGCTTTATAAAATTGTGTTGGTTTCTGCCACACATCAACATGAATCAGCCAAAAGCATACATATGTCCCCCTTCTCTTGAACCTCCCTGCCACCTCCCACACAACCCCACCCCTAGAGGTGGCCACAGAGTGCCAGTGTGAGCTCCCTGCATCATATGGCAAAGCTCTATTGGCTATCTAAGTTTGCACATGGTAATGTGTAGGTTTCAGTGCCGCTCTCTCAATTCATCCCAGTCTCTCCTTCCCCAACTGTGTCCATATGTCTGTGTCTCCACTGCCGCCCTGCAAACAGGTTCATCAGTATCGTCTCTCTAGATTCCATATATATGCATTAAGATATGATACTTGCCTTTCTCTTTCTTACTTCACTCTTCATAATAGGCTCTAGGTTCATCCACCTCATTAGAACTGAGTCAAATGTTCCCTTTTATATTCCTTTTTTATGGCTGAGCAATATTCCATTGTGCATACGTACTGCAACTTGTTTATCCATTTATCTGTCGATGGACATAGAGGCTGCTTCCTTGTCCTAGCTATTGTAAATAGTGCTTCAGTGAACATTGGGCTACATGTGTCTTTTTCAAATATGGTTTTCTCAGAGTTTATGCCCAGTAGTGGGATCGCTGGGTCATATGGTGGTTTTATTCTTAGCTTTTTAAGGAATCTCCATACTGTTCTCCATCGTGGCTATACCGATTTGCATTCCCATCAACAGTGCAAGAGAGTTCCCTTTCCTCCACATCCTCTCCATTGCCTGGATTTTTGAGTGCTCAAGCTATCTAGCTCTGAACTAGATACCAAGAAAATTTCAGCAATTAGAAGTCCCACTTCCAGGCTGGGAACAGCTCAGACAGTGATGTATACAGAGAAGATCCACAGGTACCTATACACTTACAGTCAAACACGGGGGCTGTCAGCAACCCCAGGAAGAGGGAAATCTCATTGTAAGGAACCCTTTATTAGGAATAACTGCAAATAAAAAAACTTAGAATTCACTTGGAACTGCTGAGGCAACACCTTGGGTGTTTTTGCACGTATGATACCATTAAACCCCAGCACATGGCCTGAAGGAAGATTTACCCCTTTTCCTCAGGAGAAAACTGAGGCGCAGGGGACTTCCCTGTGGTCCAGTGGTTAAGAATCCACCTTGCAATGCAGGGGATGTGGGTTCGATCCCTGGTCGGGAAGCTAGGATCCCACATGCCTCAGGGCAACCAATCACACACACCGCAACTGCAGAGCCTGTGTGCTGAAAATAAGATTTGACACAGTCAGATAAATTAAAAACAGGAAAACCTACAGACTGAGGAGCAGAGGTGATCTCACTTGCCTAATGTGATAACTGGCAGGACATGGATGGGTGCCTAGTTCTGTCTAATTGCTCCTCTCAGGCTTTTCCCAGAAATCAACGCCCCACGATTCTCTCCTCTGAGACACACAAGAGACAGGGCTGCCCATTCAGGCAAGGGGGAGACCGAGGCCAATTGAGGAGAGCTTTGGGATGCTGTCAACTGAAAAGTTCCCCTCAAAATCTACCCAGCAGTGCCTAAAATTCAAACCAAAATTGTTCCCCTGGTTTGAATTGTTAAGTACATTTATCTATATTTGCTCTCTCCCTTTTTGCTGACCTCCCCTCAGCCACCACAAAACATTCAACTCTAAAATTTCTCAAAACCTTTGACACAGAAGGGGAAGGGGAGGGTGGGACAAATGGAGACAGTGGCATTGATACATTTACATTACCATATGCAAAACTAGAGAGCCAGTGGGAATTTGCTAAATCGACATGGCAAGCTTAAATCCGGTGCTCCGTGACAAGCTAAAAGGGTGGGAAAGGGTGGGAGGTAGGAGGGAAACTCAAGAGAGAGCAGACATACATATACCTATGGCTGATTCATGTTGACGTTTGGCAGAAACCAACATAATATTGTCAAGCAATTATCCTCCAGTTAAAAATAAATTTAAAAAAAAGTTTGCACGTTTCTGTCTCTCTACTTATAGCCTTCTCTTCAACAGTCCAGCCCTGAAAAAGAAGCATCAAGGTGCTGATGAGTTTCTTCATCATCCTGTAGCTCGTCCCCATGTCCACTAAACCAAGCCTTCATGTCCTGGGGACCCCAACAAGTCCCTGTAATGATATCCTCTTCTTCCTGCCTGGCCTTGCCATGGCATCCGATGTCCCGACTACCACTTCCTTGAACTGTCTTCTTTCTCAGCTTCAGGCAAACTCCATTTTTTCAGGGCTCACTTATGCTGTTCTCTTTCTCCCTCTTCTTTGCCTGTACGACTGACTGGCCTCTGAGGTAAAATCCACACTGCCCCCTCATCCTGCTCCTCCTTTATTTTCACTCTTGGTCAAAGGCTTCACCATAGAAACCATCTCCCAAATTGAAGACACACAGCCACATTTTTGGACACCTCCTACTATTCCTCACTAACGGTGTTCATCTCAACAAAGTCCCATAATTCTCCTTTCACTCACCCCGTCTCCTCTGTTATCTTTGCTTCTGCCCCCTTTCAGGTCCTTCTCCTTTCTCACGTGTAATGAAGACATCCCGAGCAGGTATTCCTGCTCAGAGGGTCTCCCCACCTCATAGAACCTCCACATGTTTGTCAGAGAGATCTTTTAAAAATGTAAACATGGCCATGTCAGGATATGAATAAAACCCCTAAGTAATCCCAGCTGACCATGGATTAATGTCCAAACTCCCTGGTCTGGCCTTTCAGGCTCTTGACAAAGGAATCCCCCTGTGTCTTGCTGGCTGCCTCTAGCCTCCCCCACCACTCACCTGGCCCTCCAGACCATCAGAAGGACCCGATCCTCCTCAAAAGCCATGTCCCCTCTCTCTGCTGCTCACCTTCCCTTTATGAGAAACACAGTCCTCACCCTCTCCCAGGGCCAACTCAAATATCACCTCCCCTGGCCAAGTCTCTCTCCTCCAAGGATGGTTGAACTTGGGTGCCTTTCATGGCCCCACAGCACTTTCATCCTTCCGCTGATAGAGCCCCACTCCAAACTCCTCTTTAATATTAAGTCAGTGGGAGGACTTCCCTAATGGTCCAGAGGCTCAGACTCCAAGCTCCCAATGCAGGGGGCCTGGGTTCAATCCCTGGTCAGGGAACTAAATCCCACATGCTGCAAAGAAGAGTGATGATCCCTTTTGCCACAATTAAGACATATCGGAGACAAATAAATAATTTAAAATAATAATAATAATGAGTCAATGGACAGGTAACAGCCAAGTTTTACCTAACATTGTTTTTCTAGAACAGTAACCAATACCTCTTAGGAACTTGAAAGTGAAAGTGTTAGTCACTTAGTCAGGTCCAACTCTGCAACCCCATAGCCCATCAAGCTCCTCTGTCTAGGGAATTTTCCAGACAAGAATACTGGAGTGGGTTTCCATTCCCTTCTCCAGATGATCCTCCCAGCCCAGGGATCAAACCTGGGTCTCCTGCATTACAGGAGGATTCTTTATCATCTGAGCCACCGAGGAAGACTGTTTTTGTTTTTCTAGAACAGTAACCAATACCCCATGGGAGCTTAATAAATAATAATGATGACCAGGAAAATATGTCCAGGGGATATTCCCAACCCAGGATCAAACCAACATCTCCTGTGCCACCTGGGAAGTCATAGATTAGCTTATTAGCTTATAAATATGGTTGTATAAATACAGCTGGATCTCCAGTTATATTTATTTTTTATTGAACTATAATTGACTTACACAGATGTGTAGCAAAGTGATTCAGTTATACAGGTGTTTATCTATCCTTTTTCAGATTCTTTTCCCTTATAGGTCATTACAGAGTATTGAGTACAGTCCCTTGTGCTATACAGTAAGATCTTGTGGCTTATTTATTTTATGTATCAGTTCAGTTCAGTCACTGAGTCATGTCTGACTCTTTGCGACCCCATGAATCACTGCACACCAGGCCTCCCTGTCCATCACCATCTCCCAGAGTTCACTCAGATTCACATTCATTGAGTACGTGATGCCCTCCAGCCATCTCATCCTCTGGCATTTCCTTCTCCTCCTGCCCCCAATCCCTCCCACCATCAGTCTTTTCCAGTGAGTCAGTTCTTCGCATGAGGTGGCCAAAGTACTGGAGTTTCAGCTTTAGCATCATTCCTTCCAAAGAAATCCCAGGGTTGATCTCCTTCAGAACAGACTGGTTGGATCTTCTTGCAGTCCAAGGGACTCTCAAGAGTCTTCCCCAACACCACAGTTCAAAAGCATGAGTTCTTTGGTGCTGAGTCTTCTTCACAGTCCAACTCTCACATCCACACATGACCACTGGAAAAACCATAGCCTTGACTAGACAGACTCTAGTCAGCAAAGTAATGTCTCTGCTTTTGAATATGCTTTCTAGTTGGTCATAACTTTTCTCCCAAGGAGCAAGCGTCTTTTAATTTCATGGCTGCAGTCACCATCTGCAGTGATTTTGGAGCCCCAAAATATAAAGTCTGACACTGTTTCCACTGTTTCCCCATCTATTTCCCATGAAGTGATGGGACCAGATGCCANGCATGCATGCATGCATTGGAGAAGGAAATGGCAACCAACTCCAGTATTCATGCCTGGAGAATCCCAGGGACAGAGGAGCCTGGTGGGCTGCCATCTATGGGGTCGCACAGAGTCGGACATGACTAAAGAGATAGCAGCGGCAGCAGTGTGTATATATTAATCCCAAACTCTTAATTTATCCTCCCCCACCTTGGTAACCATAAATTTACTTTCTATGTCTGTGGGTCTATTCTCTTTTGCGTATAATTTCATTTGTACGTTAATCTTATTTAGATGGAAGGGCTGCTGCTGCTGCTGCTGCTGCTGCTAAGTCGCTTCAGTCATGTCCGACTCTGTGCGACCCCATAGACGGCAGCCCATGAGCCTCCCCTGTCCCTGGGATTCTCCAGGCAAGAACACTGGCGTGGGCTGCCATTTCCTTCTCCAATGCGTGAAAGTGAAGTCGCTCAGTGTCTGACTCTTAGCGACCCCATGGAGGCCCACCTGGCTCCTCCATCCATGGGATTTTCCAGGCAAGAATGCTGGAGTGGGGTGCCATTGCCTAGATGGAAGGGCTAGGTAGGTTTTATTTGGTGGATTGCTGGCTGGCAGTGCAGCCGCTTTGGGCGCTATCTTTGGATGCCCAGGTCAGATAAGAAGCAGCAGTGAGCAGACCCCACCCTGGACGTGAGGAGGGGCTATTCCTGGCCTCCAGAAGGCCTCTGCATTCTGACCTGAAAGGCATAAAAGAATGATGAAAATTTCCACTTCACAATTTTCCCTTGAACCTTTTTGTGGAGTAACAGCTTTTTGTGCCTGAAGAAAACTCCCTGCGATGGAAAAAACCAAGGCGCTTCCGAAGAGTGGAGCTGTTTCAATAGTGTAGTTAGAGCGCCACCTAGTGGAACTATATACAAACTGAACAATCAATTCAGTCCCTCAGTCATGTAGGACTCTGAGACCCCACGGACTGCAGCACACCAGGCTTCCCTGTCCATCACCAACTCCCCGAGCCTGCTCAAACTCATGTCCATCGAATCGGTGATGCCATCAACCATCTCATCCTCTGCCGTCCCTTTGTCCTCCTGCCTTCAATCTTTCCCAGCATAAGGGTCTTTTCCAATGAGTCAGTGTTTCGTTATCGGGTGGCCAAAGTATTGGAGTTTCAGCTTCAGCATCAGTCCTTCCAATCAACATTCAGAACTGATTTCCTTTAGGATGGACCGGTTGGATTTCTTTGCAGTCCAAGGGACTCTCAAGAGTCTTCTCCAATACCACAGTTCAGAAGCATCAATTCTTTGGCTCTCAGCTTTCTTTATAGTGCAACACTCACATCCATACATGACCACTGGAAAAACCATAATTTTGACTAGACAGAATTTGTTGGCAAAGTAATGTATCTGCTTTTAAATATGCTGTCTAGGTTGGTCATAACTTTTCTTCCAAGGAACAAGCATCTTTTAAATTCATGGCTGCAGTCACCATCTGCAGTGATTTTGGAGCCAAAAAAAATAAAGTCAACCACTGTTTCCATTGTTTCCCCCATCTGTTTGCCATGAAATGGTGGGACAAGATAGCATGATCTTAGTTTTCTGAATGTTGAGTTTTAAGCCAACTTTTCCACTCTCCTCTTTCACTTTCATCAAAAGGCACTTCAGTTCTTTTTCACTTTCTGCCATAAGGGTGGTGTCATCTGCATATCTGAGGTTATTGATATTTCTCCCAGCAATCTTGATTCCAACTTATGCTTCTTCCAGCCTGGCATATCGCATGATGTACTCTGCATTTAAGTTAAATATGTATAATGACAATATACAGCCTTGACGTACTCCTTTCCCGATTTAGAATCAGTCTGCTGTTCCATGTCCAGTTCTGATACTTCTTGACCTGCATACATATTTCTCAGGAGGCAGGTAAAGTCATCTGGTATTCCCATCTCTTGAAGAGTTTTCCACAGTTTGTTGTGATCCACATAATTAAAGGCTTTGACATAGTCAATAAAGCAGAAGTAGATGTTTTTCTGGAACTCTCTTGCTTTGTCGATGTTCCAACGATGTTGGCAATTTGATCTGCGGTTCCTCTGCCTTTTCTAAATTCAGTCTAAACATCTGAAGTTCATGGTTCTCATACTGTTGAAGCCTGGCTTGGAGAACTTTGAGGATTACTTTGCTAGCGTGTGAGATAAATGCAGCTGTGTGGTAGTTTGAACAGTCTTTAGCATTAAATTTCTTCGGGATTGAAATGAAAACTGACCTTTTCTAGTTCTGTGGCCACTGCTGAGTTTTCCAAATTTGCTGGCATGTTGAGTGCAGCACTTTCACAGCATCATCTTTTAGGAGTTGAAATAGCTCAACTGGAATTCCATCACCTCCATTAGCTTTGTTCGTAGTGATACTTCCTAAGGCCCACTTGACTTCACATTCCAGGATGTCTGGCTCTAGGTGAGTGATCCCACCATCATGATTATCTGGGTCATGAAGATCTTTTTTGTATAGTTCTTCTGTGTATTCTTGGCACCTCTTAATATCTTCTGAATAAAGAAGCCTAATTCTCTCATTCCTTTATTCAACTTTCTCTTCATCAGTTTTTGTATCTGTATTNAGTGATCCCACCATCATGATTATCTGGGTCATGAAGATCTTTTTTGTATAGTTCTTCTGTGTATTCTTGGCACCTCTTAATATCTTCTGAATAAAGAAGCCTAATTCTCTCATTCCTTTATTCAACTTTCTCTTCATCAGTTTTTGTATCTGTATTTGTTTTCTATTGATGAGTTACAAGTTATGACAAACTTAATGACTTTAAACAACATAAACATTATGCTATGGTTCTATAGGTTAGAAAGTCAAAATGAGGCTCATTCGGCTATTATCAAGGAGTTGAAAGGGCTGCCTTTCTTCTGGAGGCTGGGAAATTTTTCTCAGTTGAAATGGATTGGAGGTAGCATTTTCTGAATGCTTTATCCAGGACTAGAGCCTGCCCTATCACTCTTTATAGACCATTTTGCCATCTCCTTTTCAGAGAAGAAGGAATGCTATTTAAAAGGCAGGGGATGCTTAAATGTTCACAGAAAACTGTCATTCCTAGAAGGTATGGGAGCCATTGGAAACATAGGTTTTAATTTTTTTAAGTAATGTTTATCCTCAAAATTTTTACCTGGATATTCAATAAACAAAACAAATGAAAACAGAGCTTCCTCAGCTAATGGTACCACTAGACTGGTGGCTCAGACAGTACAGAATCTGTCGGCAATGCAGGAGACCCAGGTTCAATTCTTGGGTTGGGAAGATCCCCTGGAGGAGGAAATGGCAGCCTTCTCCAGTATTCTTGCCTGGAGAATCCCATGGACAGAGGAGCTTAGTGAGCTATGGCCCATGGGGTCAAAAAAGAGTCAGACATGACTTAGTATCTAAACAACAGCAAAATAATGGTCACCCTTGGGCTCAACTGACTGGGCAAGAGGGAGCCTTTTGGGGTGCTGCAATTTCTTCATGTCTTGATCTGGGAGTGGCTCCCCATGTGCTAGTGAAAGTCGCTCAGTCGTGTCCGACTCTTTGCGAGCCTATGGACTATACAGTCCATGGAATTCTCCAGGCCAGCATACTGGAGTGGGTAGCCTTTCCCTTCTCCAGTGGATCTTCCCAACCCAAGGATTGAACCCAGGTCTCCCACATTGGAGATGGATTCTTTACCAGCTGAGCCACAAGGGAAGCCCAAGAATANATTCTCCAGGCCAGCATACTGGAGTGGGTAGCCTTTCCCTTCTCCAGTGGATCTTCCCAACCCAAGGATTGAACCCAGGTCTCCCACATTGGAGATGGATTCTTTACCAGCTGAGCCACAAGGGAAGCCCAAGAATACTGGAGTGGATCTTCCCAACCTAGGAATCGAACTGGGGTCTCCTGCATTGCAGGCATATTCTTTACCAACTGAGCTATCAGGGGTACATACATATGTAAAATGGTTGCATAAAAACCCTGCTCTGTGGTCCCAGGACAATACTACAGAAGCCTTTGTCTTGGAACGTGCTTTGAAGTCCACCAGCTTGTTTTGAACATAAACTTTGGAGAAGGCACCCTATGCAAGGTACAGAGTGGGTCCACATTAAGTGCAGATCCAAGCTCTTTAATGTGATTAAGTCTAGAAGGGAGAACACAGCCCAATCTCTTCATCCCCTCCTAAGTAAATATCTAAATAAAATATCATATACACACAGAATAGTGAATAAAACCTAAATGAATGCACCCATGATTCTATCAAAATCAAGAAATAGAGCATCACACACACACACATACACACACACCATGCCCCACCCACTATTCAGCCACACCTTCCTTCTAGAATTACCACCGACTTCTAAACCCATAAATCAGCTTTGTCTGGTTTTGAACTTTATATAAATAGATTCTTGCAGAATATATTCGTTTCTATCTGGTTTTTCTTTTCTCTCAATATCATGCTTTGGGATTGATCTATATTGTTGAAGATAACAGTAGTTCATTTATTCCTAATGCTGTGTAATATTTCTTGTGTAAGAATGGTGCTGTTTATTTATTTTTGCTAATGATTTATATCTGGTTGTTTTCAACTTTTCTATCCCCCCTGAAACCTAGAGAAAGTGATACTTTTGAGAGCGTCAGGTAGTAGAAGCATATATATATATATATATATATATATATATATAACTGAATCACTGTGCCGTACACCTGAACCTAACGCAACGCTGTAAAGCAACTACACTTCAATTTAAAAGATGGAGCAGGTAGGACTGGAAGCTGAGTCCGCATCAGGCCACAGCACCCTCAGGCCAGATGANGAAGCATATATATATATATATATATATATATATATATATAACTGAATCACTGTGCCGTACACCTGAACCTAACGCAACGCTGTAAATCAACTACACTTCAATTTAAAAGATGGAGCAGGTAGGACTGGAAGCTGAGTCCGCATCAGGCCACAGCACCCTCAGGCCAGATGATAGCCACAGCATCAGACACAATTTACTGACTTAACGTATGCACCTGCACATGTAAGTACCCAGACCTCTCGAGCCAGGCTAAAAGCCCCTGGAGGACCAGATCAATTTCTCTCTCTGTCACACCAGCTCCCAGCACAGTGCTGAGCACCTGTAGACACTCACAGGTGTCTGTGTAATGAAGGCCCGTTCCCCACTACTTCCCACGGCAGGCTTAGGACTGATCCCTTTGCCTTCCAACTTTCTCCTGCCAATTTGCAAAAAAAAAAAAAAATCAAAAGAAGATAAATTTTTGTTATTATAATGGAAGAGCCTCCGAAGAAGGAAGCCCTGAAGCTGTCTGTAATCCCCTGCGTCTCGGTGATATGGCTGATTTACAATGTTGTGTTAATTTCTGCTATATGGCAAAGTGGATTCATTTATACATACATGTATTCTTTTTCATATTCTTTTCCCTTATGATCTATCACAGGATATTGAATATAGCTCCCTGTGCTATACAATGGGATTTTGTTGTTTACCCAAGTGCAAGTGAAGTTGCTCAGTCATGTCTGACTCTTTACAACTCCATGGACTAACCTACCAGGCTCCTCCGTCCATGGAATTTTCCAGGCAAAAATACTGGAGTAGGTTGTCATTTCCTTCTGCAGGGGATCTTCCCAACCCAGGGATCGAACCCGGGTCTCCCACATTGCAGGCAGATGCTTTGCCATCTGAGCCACAGGGAAGCTGTTTACCCATCCTCTGTGTAACAGTTTGCCTCTGCTAAAATCCCAAACACCTGTGGATGGGCATTTAGACTGTTTCCATTTCTTAGCTATGATAAACCGACTCAGCGTGAGTATTTATCGGAGAGCCCTCCTCCCTACAGACAGCTCCCTGAGACCTTTCCAAGAGGCTCTTGGCTACAGCCCTCGCTCTAGTCCAGACCTCACTCTGCCGCAGGGCAGCCATTCTGCTGTAGGACGTCCCCTCACTGTAAAAATGAGCCATGTCTCTGCCTGGACAGGCAAGCTGATCTGAGCAATGTCCATCTCTATCGCTTCCTCCACCGTCCCCGAGGCGAGCGTTTAAGAGGCTCGCATGGAGCCCAGAGACCATGTAGGGGAGTGAGTCCCAACCTTGTGTCTTTGGTCTTTAAGCAACATAATCTTTTGTTGAAACAAGATTTTAGGTGAACATTTTGGAGAAACACTGTACCTGCCCGTCTTTATAGATTGCCCTAGAGCTCTGGGAGGGCAGGTAAAAATCTCTACTTTCTTTGACCAAACAAAGAAGTTAACCAAAGCCCAGAGAGTGACCAGTGGACTTTGCTGGTGGCTCAGATGGTGAAGAATCCGCCTGCAATGCGGAAGACCAAGGTGTGATCCCTGGGTCAGAAACATCTTCTGGAGAAGGGAATGGCTATCCACTCTAGTACTCTTGCCTGGAGAATTCCATGAACAGAAGATCCGGATGGGCTACAGTCCATTAGTTTGCAAAGAGGTGGACCCAACTGAGCGACTAACTCACACATACATATGTACACAGAGAATGACTGCTACTCCTGTGGATGGCACCATAATTCTTCCTTGTGTTGNAAAAAAAAAAAAAAATCAAAAGAAGATAAATTTTTGTTATTATAATGGAAGAGCCTCCGAAGAAGGAAGCCCTGAAGCTGTCTGTAATCCTCTGCGTCTCGGTGATATGGCTGATTTACAATGTTGTGTTAATTTCTGCTATATGGCAAAGTGGATTCATTTATACATACATGTATTCTTTTTCATATTCTTTTCCCTTATGATCTATCACAGGATATTGAATATAGCTCCCTGTGCTATACAATGGGATTTTGTTGTTTACCCAAGTGCAAGTGAAGTTGCTCAGTCATGTCCGACTCTTTACAACTCCATGGACTAACCTACCAGGCTCCTCCGTCCATGGAATTTTCCAGGCAAAAATACTGGAGTAGGTTGTCATTTCCTTCTGCAGGGGATCTTCCCAACCCAGGGATCGAACCCGGGTGTCCCACATTGCAGGCAGATGCTTTGCCATCTGAGCCACAGGGAAGCTGTTTACCCATCCTCTGTGTAACAGTTTGCCTCTGCTAAAATCCCAAACACCTGTGGATGGGCATTTAGACTGTTTCCATTTCTTAGCTATGATAAACCGACTCAGCGTGAGTATTTATCGGAGAGCCCTCCTCCCTACAGACAGCTCCCTGAGACCCTTCCAAGAGGCTCTTGGCTACAGCCCTCGCTCTAGTCCAGACCTCACTCTGCCGCAGGGCAGCCATTCTGCTGTAGGACGTCCCCTCACTGTAAAAATGAGCCATGTCTCTGCCTGGACAGGCAAGCTGATCTGAGCAATGTCCATCTCTATCGCTTCCTCCACCGTCCCCGAGGCGAGCGTTTAAGAGGCTCGCATGGAGCCCAGAGACCATGTAGGGGAGTGAGTCCCAACCTTGTGTCTTTGGTCTTTAAGCAACATAATCTTTTGTTGAAACAAGATTTTAGGTGAACATTTTGGAGAAACACTGTACCTGCCCGTCTTTATAGATTGCCCTAGAGCTCTGGGAGGGCAGGTAAAAATCTCTACTTTCTTTGACCAAACAAAGAAGTTAACCAAAGCCCAGAGAGTGACCAGTGGACTTTGCTGGTGGCTCAGATGGTGAAGAATCCGCCTGCAATGCGGAAGACCAAGGTGTGATCCCTGGGTCAGAAACATCTTCTGGAGAAGGGAATGGCTATCCACTCTAGTACTCTTGCCTGGAGAATTCCATGAACAGAAGATCCGGATGGGCTACAGTCCATTAGTTTGCAAAGAGGTGGACCCAACTGAGCGACTAACTCACACATACATATGTACACAGAGAATGACTGCTACTCCTGTGGATGGCACCATAATTCTTCCTTGTGTTGGGGCACATTCGGGGGCTGGACCAGAGGAAAGTGTTATGCCTTGTGTAACAATCCTGAAAGGAAAAGATGCACAGAACTTAATTCCAGAGGACGCTGTTAACAGGCTTGTCCATCAGATTCCCTCCAGTGAAGATTAGTGAAATTCTTCTGATTGAAGCTACCGAGAAGTTCCAGACCTTCCACTCACAAGAAGATTGCTCCTCTCTGATTCTGAGGCAGCCCAGAGCTTCCTTGGACGCAGAGACTCTTCTGAGCTGTGGGCAGGTCGGGGTGCCACCTGCTGGCCAGACTACCACAGAGCACTCTGGGTTTCCTCCAAACGGCAAAGGAACGGAAGGGAGGAACTCTTTATAGCCCTGAAGATTCAAGCTAAGTCTGGAAATTAATTTCTAACAAGTTAGCAGGAAGTGTTTTTTCACTCTTGGTTTATTGCAAAGTGCATGGATTCCAAAAATATTTCTTGCAGAGTGGGTCACACACAGCCATGGGACAAAAGAGGGGCTACGGGTGAAGTGTTTCCCATGCAGGCCTTCTCTGATGCCCCCTCATGAATCAACCTCAGAAGACACTTCTGGGTGCAGTATGGTTTGGTGCACCCAGCAGCTATTCATAACGCAAATTCACTGAAGAGCTATAAAACAAAAAGAGTTCTTGTTTGTTTTCATGGCCACAACTATTGAGGCCGTGACCTGGAGCCCACGTGGTGCAACTAGGAAGCTCGTGAGCCCTGGAGCCCGTGCTCTGCAACAAGAGAAGCGAGAAGACAGGGCACTGCAACTAGAAAATAGCCCCAGCTTGCCACGGCTAGAGGAAGCCTGCACACAGCAAGGAAGACCCAGAATAGCCAACAATACGGAAATAAATCTATTTGTCAAACAGTGAATTTGTTTTGAAAAAATAAAAACATGTGGGTAAAGTGTTTACCTTTTGATCCTAACACTCAGAATTATTCTGCACTGCAGTTCAAGGAAATCTATGTCCAATACTTTGATCTAATGGCTGGAGATGCTACATGGAAAGCAAATGAGGCATCTGGCAATGAAATTGTGGATAGAAATGTAGAAACACTGTGCCAAGTTTGAGTAGAAATGCGCCATACATCACACCAGCAAATACTTCCTGTCTCTGAACTTTAAAAGGCATCAATCTCGTTGGGAGATGTACATTCGAGCCTTTCAAAAGACATACCGATGCACACCCATTAGGAATACGTTTCCTGGGACTTTCCATATTGGTCCAGTGGTTGATCCCACGCTTTCAGTGCTTCCACTGCAGGGGGCGCAGGTTGATTCCTGGTCAGGGAACTAAGATCCCACATGCTGTGCAGCGTAGTCAAAAATGAAATAAAGAAATTGTTAGCACCATCAAAAAATATATGACTAGAGTCAAATCTTAAATTTAAAAAAAAAGGAAATAGATAAATGGTACATTTAAAAAATAAATAAAAGGATACCTTTCCTGAAATCCTCCCAGGAAGGCAAGTTCCACGAAACTAGTTGTAACAGAAAGGATGCACAAAGGAGAATTTCATTGCAGGGTAAAATTTTTTTGTTTATAGATCAGAAAAACACAACCTAAAGAGAGCAATGGATTCTCATTTTCTGTCCCCTGTAAAGAACACAAATATCAGTTCCTCTGGACTCTAACATACTGGTTTCATTTTTCACATGATCACTTTATTTTCCCTGTGAGGCAGCCATACATTACCCACCTTAAGTAGGGGACAGTCACATGACTTCTTCAATTAGCCCTGGAGCCCACAGCCTGAGAGGTCCTGAGGAGTCAAATAGAAAGTTTTCTCTGCAGCTACATGTTCCTTTACTGTCTGGGCTTTTGAACACACACTCACTGGATAATTTGTCTTCAACGTATCTATGTCTGTTTCTAAAGCTGTTAATTGTGCTTTCTTTTTTTTCTCTTTTTAAATTTTATTTATTTTTTTAAGCACCAAAAACATTTTGTATTGGGGTATAGCCGATTAGCAACGTTGTGATAGTTTCAGATGATCAGTGAAGGGACTCAGCCATACATATACATGTATCCATTCGCCCCCAAACCTCCTCCATGTAGCATCCTCCTGTTGTGTTTCCTTCTTGATGAATATGCTGTCTCTGGCATTGGCAGGTGGGTTCTTTACCACTAGCACCACCTGGGAAGCTCTACTGTGGGAGTTGCAAAAACAGGCCCAGAGAGGTCGTGTGATTTGTCCCAGGTCACGCAGGTCTGGTCTCCTCAACTGGACTTCAAGACATCCGAGGCTGGCTCTTGTCTTTGCACTCTCCTTGCCATATTTGTTTGCTGGTTTCTTAATTTGGCTGCAATATGCAGCATGCCAGATTATAGCTCCCCAAACAGGGATGAACCCTCACTCCCTACAGTGGAAGCATCAAGTCTCAACTACTGGACTTCCAGGAAATTCCCTCCTTGCCATCTTTGGTAAAGACACTAACACTGAACACTAACTATATGACACATGTGTGTGACTCACAGGCTATCCTTCAGCCCTGCCAGTCTAGACCCTACACCAACACAAGCATGAAGTGTTTGTGCGGACACAGATCAGGGCACCGTGAGCTGGGTCCTGACTTCAAAACCACAGACAGAAGGTCCCTGCTGGAAATATGTCACGTGTGTATGTTCATTGTGTTCCTGGCTTTGTACAAACACATGCTGATCAAATGGTTCGGGCTGAGCTGGCTTCTTCTCTTCCCAGCTGGACTTATGACTAGTCAAGGAGTTTACAGGGATAGGTTCAGCATTTGAATATGCCACCCTTCCTCCTTCCTGGTCCACGCCTCCTAAAACAAGATTCAGATGCTCAGACCCCAGCACTTCTGTTAACCCCAGTCGGTGCTGAAAACTGATGTGCTGGGCCTTCTCCCCCTCCTTCCCACAGTCAACCCTTCTATGGGTTTAAATCCAGCCTTGGGCTTCCCTGGTGGCTCTGTGGTAAAGAATCTGCTTGCCAATGCCAGAGACACAAGTTCGATCCCCGGTCCGGGAAGATCCCACATGCTGTGGAGCAGCTAAGCCCGTGCGTCACAACTCCTGAGCCTGAGCTCCAGAGCCTGGGGGCCACAGCTATTGAGACCGTGTGCTGCAACTACTGAAGCCCGAGCAGCCTGCAGCCTGTGCTCCACAAGAAGAGAAGCCACCGCAATGAGAAGCCCACACACCACACTAGAGAGTGGGTCCCACTCGCCACAAGTAGAGAGAAGCCCGGGCAGCAACAAGGAACAAGCCCAGTCATAAACAAATAGGTTTAAAAACCCAGCCTCCACAAGCCCCAGCAGAACTCAAGATGTCCTAGAAAGGGGGGAAGTTTTCCAAAGTCCTTGAGGCCTGAGACATGTCCGTCACCACATGGGCAGCACTTTGGGGCCCTCAGGGTGACTTCCCATGTGTGACCCTACTTGGCCCTGAGGTTCTGGCTCAAGTATGAGTTACACTCCCAGCATCCAGACCAAAAACCCAGACCCTGAAACTTGCAGCCTTTTCCACATTGTCTAGATGGTCTGTGGAGCAAGGCTTGGCTGTCCCTTGGCAAAGGGGTGAGCAAGACACTGAGGGCTGAAATCTAGAGACATGAGTGGTGGTGGGATGAGGGAGTTCCAGGGCAAGCAGGTCCTGCTCAGATGCACTGGCAGATGACAGCAGATCGTGGGGACCAAAACTAAACTTTAGAGCTCGTGATGGCCACACCTGGGTGCTGAATCTGAGATGGTAGCTTGTCGGAATTATAAGTGTTGGGGACACAGCTCAGTGTGGATCGTGCCCTGTCTCATGGGCCTGACCCAGTTCTAAGGGTCCTGACCTGATGTCTCTACCGTTGCCCTGATGCCTGCAGAGCTGAGCCACGGACATGGGGCCAAGCTGTCAGGGGACAGAGGCCACAGGGCAGCCACAGGGGCATGAGTGCCCCCGGGTGAGAGCACTAGGAGACGGGAGTCAGAACTGGGGCAGAGCTAGCAAAAGCCACGCAGACAGACGGCACCTCACGCTGGACTAAAGGTGCAGCGTTAAATGCTCTCTGAGGGGAGGAAATGTGGCCAGATGACGCTTAGAGTCCAACTCCATCCCGTGTGACACAGCCAAGCCCCTCTTTCCCACAGGCTTTGACCTTGGATTTCTTTCTTCGATTTCTGCCTGCAGAGGACAGGCAATAGACCCCGGTTTGTGGCTACCATCTCCTGTCGTGACCTCACCACCTTGCCATTCTGGTTGTCCCCTCTTCCCGGCACCGAGGACCCCACACACGCCCTGCAAGACACCTGCTCACTCACTTGCCTGAGCCAGCCTGACATGTAAGACGTGAGTCTCACACTCAAGGGAGTGGAATTCAACAAGGTGAAGCCACCACCTCCCCTGGGTCCCCAGGGGGTTCTGAACAGGCCTTCATTTTGAAGCCCAGGCCTGTTCCCACTGACAATTATTTTAGAAAATGAACACTAATGTTTTGAGGTTTTTAATACCCACAAAGTGTGTCCATTACTCTTAATAAGTAATCTCTGACCCTCACATTAAAAAAAAAAAAAACCTTTGTTTATACTTTAATTCTTTTTTCTTAACTTTTTGTTTTGTATTGGAGTGTAGCCACTTAACAATGTTGTGATAATTTCAGCTGGACTCAGCCCTACATGTACATGTATCCTTTCTCCCCCAAACTCCCCTTCCATCCAAGCTGCCACATGACATTGAGCTGAGTTCCCTGTGCTACACAGTAGGTCCTTGCTGGTTATCCGTTTTAAATATTGCAGTGTGTACCTGTCCATCTCAGACTCCCTAACTATCCCTTCTCCCATCCTCCTCCCCCCACCAACAACCATAAGTTCCTGTTCTAAGTCTGTGAGTCTGTTTCTGTTTTGTAAATAAGTTCATTTGTATCATTTATTTTTAGATTCCACATATAAGGGATGTCATATGATGTTTCTGCTTCTCTGTCAGACTTATCTCATTCAGGATGACATTCTCTATGACCCTCACATTTTTCATGATCTCCTTTGTCCTTGGCATTGAATACCATTTCAAGTCTGATCGACAATTAATTAAATCTTTTAATGGAACATAAATGATGTGAAGCAATGTCATCAACTGTAAGATAACATTACATATCGGATTCACATGACATCATTGTGTTTCATAAACAAATCTACTTTTTGTTGTTATTTTTGTTCAGTCACTGAGTTGTGTCCGATTCTGTGACCCCATGGACTGCAGCACCCGAGGCTCCTCTGTCCTCCACTGTCTCCTGGAGTTTGCTCAAATTCATGTCCATTGAGTCAGTGATGCTGTCTAACCAGCCCATCGTCTGCTGCCCTCTTTTCCTTCTGCCTTCAATCTTCCCAAGCGTCAGGGTCTTTTCCAATGACTCGGCTCTTAACATCAGGTGGCCAAAGTGAGCCATTTATCTGAATGCAGATTTTTCTTCATTTTAGTCTTATGCCAAGGAAAGCTCTGCTGGTGACCTGCTCTCTTGGCCCTTTGTGGGAGCTTTGTTCTCCATTTGTCTGCAGCCTTTGAGTGATCTAAATGTAATCCTTCTATTGTTTCTGAAGAGCGAAGCTGATGCCAAAGCAAATGCAGAACTCTCACCTAATGTGGTGAAACCTTCCAGAGATGTATTCAACCAAACCCCCTTGTCCCCATTTGACTTCTGAGAACTGACCTGATATTGACATGTGCCCCCCTGCAGCACCCCCCCAACCCAACCCCTGGCACCACCAGCTTCCCCCACCAAGTAACTAGCTGCTTTCAGCCACTCGACATTTTTCTATGCCTGTCTCTTATACACATCTAGATGTGTATAAGAGACAGGTACAGAATCTGTCGGCAATGCAGGAGACCCANAGAATGGACTGGTTGGATCTCCTTGCAGTCCAAGGGACTCTCAAGAATCTTCTCCAATACCACAGTTCACAGCATCAGTTCTTTCGCGCTCAGCTTTCCTGTGGTCCAGCTCTCACATCCGTACATGACTACTGGAAAAACCATAGCTTTGACTAGACAGACCTTTGTTGGCAAAATGATATCTGTGCTTTTTTATTCTGTATGTATGGTGAAATAAGCAAGTGTATGGTAACTGTGTAAGAAAGTGGTAAATTGTCTTCCAAAGTGGCTGTACCACTTTATATTCCCACCAGTAAAATGTATGACTGTTCCAGTTTCTCCACATCCATGTCAACACTTGGTATTGTCAGTCATTTCAAATTTTAGCCATTCCAGTGAGTGTGTGGTGATATCTCACTATGGTTTTAATTTGCATTTCCCCAGAGTTTGTTTTTCAGAGAAGGCAATGGCACCCCACTCCAGTGTTCTTGCCTGGAGAATCCAAGGGACGGGGGAGCCTGGTGGGCTGCCGTCTGNGGCCAGCAAAAGAGCAGATTTCCTGGGGTCCAGCTGGGTAGGAGGAGGTTTGCCGAGCTCTGCTGCTCCATAAGCATCAAGTGAGCCTGAGGGTTCCCCCAGGGGAGTGGCTGGGATTGACAGGTCTCTGTCCAGAACTTGGCATGGGCAAACACAGAAACCATTGTCATTCTCTTAATAGCTTTTCACAAAGGGTGTTATTTTGATTATTCACCAAAATTTGCCCATAGTAATTTCAATAATTTTGATGAAAATTTTCTCTGTACTTGTTGATGGTGCTTTAATTTTTTTTTTTAATAACAAAGGCTACCTCTAGCACATAGACTTTCTGGATGGGTATATGGCTGGCTGCATAGATTGATGGAGGGATGGATGACCCACGGTTATGATTTGTTTCTTTGGTCTGTTTGATCCCCACTGTTGCCTAAGAGAGTGATTACTCTTGAAAGACGCAAATGCCACATACCCATGATTCACTGTGCCCATAATGTTGTAGCCACTGTGGTCCTTAATAAAAGCTTATTTTAGATCCTAGAATCTTAGAGCTCAAGGTCTCTTAATTCTGCTCTCTTTAAATACCAGACTCCCCTCTCTCCTATCCCAGTCAACTGTCTGGCTCAGTTAATGCGATGAGAAGGAGGAAGGGGCAAGAGAGACCTCTAGAGAACTGAGATGCCCAGGTGTGAAGCCAAAAGCAGGTTTCCTAAATGATCTAGAAAGGATATCTGCCCGGCCCTCCTGAACCACCATCCAGTGCAAATAAACTGGGCATCCTCCAGACCCAACTCACCACTTTTGTTCCTTGAAGTCTGCCCAGATAAAGGTTCACTTTGTTTTCTTCTGATATCTTCCATCACCAGTGGTCTGAAGGGCTCAAGACCAGCGCATACCAGCACAGAAGGGCTTCGCAGCAGAGCCTTCAGAGAGTCCACCTGGGGAAGGAGAGTGTGGAGTCAGGAGGCCTGATCTGCAGAACCCCCTTCTGCCCAGCAAAGCACAGGTAGAGGGAGGGATTGAACCCATGTTTCCTGATCGGCAGGCAGATGCTTTACCGCTGAGCCACCTGGGAATCCCATATATATACATGCATCCTTTCTTTCCTGATTTCCTTCCCATTCAGGTCACCACAGAGCACTGCGTAGAGTTCTCTGTACTGTACAGTGAGTGAGTGAGTGAAGTCACTCAGTCGTGTCTGACTCTTTGCGACCCCATGGACTTATAGCCTACCAGGCTTCTCCATCCACGGGATTTTCCAGGCAAGGGTCCTGGACTGGGTTGCCAGTAGGTCCTCTGCTGCTGCTAAGTCAGTTCAGTCGTGTCTGACTCTGTGTGACCCCGTAGACGGCAGCCCACCAGGCTCCCCTGTCCCTGGGATTCTCCAGGCAAGAACACTAGAGTAGGTTGCCATTTCCTTCTCCAATGCATGAATGTGAAAAGTGAAAGTGAAGTCGCTCAGTCATGTCCGACCCTCAGCGATGCCATGGACTGCAGCCTACCAGGCTCCTCCGTCCACGGGATTTTCCAGGCAAGAGTACTGGAGTGGGGTGCCATTGCTTTCTCCGAGCAGGTCCTCATTAGTTATCTATTTAATGTATAGTATCAGTTGTGTCTGAGGGCTTCTCTGCTGGCTCAGATGGTAAAGAATCTGCCTGCAACACAGGAGACCTGAGTTTGATACCTGGATTGGGCAAAATACCCTGGAGGAGGAAATGGCAACCCACTCCAGTATTCTTGCCCCTTGGACAGAGGAGCCTGGCAGGCTACAGTCCATGGGATCGCAGAGTCAGACACGACTGAGCGACTAATACACACACACACACAACTGTGTCAGTGCCTCTTTTAAGGAATAACTGCCCCGTTCCATCTAAGTGTTTCGAGCTGAGATCTGGACAACTTTTTAAGGAAACGGTATCCTGGGCAGCCTACCCTTTTCCCACTGGTCATGTACACATGCTTCACGGGAAAGCGCAGCAGCTCCGACGCTTTGCTGAGAAAGGCCGTCAGGTTCCTGGTGTTTCTGTGGCTGAGCACCACTGTCTGCTGGAGTCGAGGGTCTCCGTTCTTAACCAGCGTGATCCTCCTCGAGGCTTTGAGACCTTTGCAAGTAGAGGCTGTTCCCGGTGCTTCGAATTCCCTCAACTGCTGAGCGGAGGGGGTTCTCCCCTGGGGCTGGCCCAGCCCACCGGGGGTCCTGGGGGGCTTCTTATCGGAGCAGAGATAGCAGCCACCATCCTGCAGCTGCTCCAAAGTGCTGAGACCATGCAGACCCCGGGGTGTGGTGACCGAGCGCACCCCAAAAGAGAGTGGTACCCGCTGAGAGAGCTCGTCCATCAGGGCCCCAAAGCTCCTGAAGGCGCGCTGGTGAACGGCCAGGCGGACCCCAGCAAACCGGGGATCCCCTTGCTTGAGGAAGGTTATCTTCTTGGCTGGTGTGACCTGGGCGACAGAGGGCGTCCGGGCCATAGAAGGCAGGAGGCACTCGCGGTGGCCGGGGGCCCGGGCGTCCCTTGGAGTGCTGTTCATGGTGGGGAGGACCAGGCAGCTGAAAGGGATTGGAGAAAGGAAAGTCAGAGAGCAAGCTGAGGGTCTGCGCGCTTCCTCCTGGCGTTAGCCCAGAGGTACTCCCTTTCCACCCCAGATCTTCCCCACCCTGTCTTGGAGAGGCATGTTCTTTCACTCTGATGAGCAGCTACTACTGCTCAGCCACATCTGACTCTTTATGACCCCATGGACTGTAGCCCGCCAAGCGCCTCTGTCCATGGTATTTCCCAGGCAAGAATACTGGAGTGGGTTACCTTCTCCAGGGGATCTTCCTGACCCAAGGATCGAACCCATGTCTCCTGCATCTCCTGCATTGCAAGTGGATTCTTTACCACTGAAAGCCATTTGATGAGTAGAAGGAAGAGCAAAGGTTTGGCATCAGAAGATTTGAGTTAAAATCCCATCCCCCACCTCCCACTCACTGCCTGTGCAACCCAAGAGGTTGGTAACTAGTCTGTGTTTTGGTAAAATGCAGCCATATTCATCTGTACAACACAATTCAATGGATTTATGAATACAAAACAAGCATCCATAGCTCAAAGACACGGGGCACAGAATCTGTAACCCTCAGGGCACCCAGCCCCCTGCTAGAGACAGCAGGGACCCAAGAAATACTAGGGATTGATGATACCCAGACTTCACAAGCTGCCCCACAGAGCCCAGGCCTGCCAATCACCGCCATGCACACAGTCAGGATCCAGTGAGGGGTCTCTCCTGATTACACAGGTTCAGACCCAGCAGGACCTGCGTTGCCGTGCACGTGGCAGGCGACCAGTCTCCCCTGCTGCAGCCATCTCTCCTCACTCACGGTCCAGCCAGTGGCCACACCTCCTTTCTACCTTGACTCACCACGTACCCGCATTCATTTTTGGGGAAAGAGCTCTGTTCTCATTTTCAAAATCTTGGTGCACAAGAGCACTTGTAATCGTCTCTCATCTCTGCACAAACTTTATAATTAGCTTCTTCAGCCTCCTCCCTCCCAGCTAAGCCCTCTAAGCTGCTTTCTCAGCACCCCCACTACCCCCCACGCAGCACATCCCTGTAGCTGCCAGGCACTGCCCCTCAGGCACGCCTTCCAGAGGGCTACTTTGCATCCTGCTTGATTGGCGGTTTCACGTGTGGCCACGAACATCCTTCTTGGCTCCTGGAGTCACCACCACGTCCCCCGACATCACTGTGTTCCCAGTGCCATTGTGTACCCCCGTATCACCACATCACCGTCCCTCCAGGTCACTGTGTCTTTTCACTGTATCCTTATAGTCACATGTCCCCAATGGGACCATGGCCCCCAGTGTCATCGTGCCCCCCCATGCCACCATGTCCCCTAGCGTGGCCGTGCGCCCCAGCATCGCTGCATCCCCCAGAGCCACCATATCCCCAGCATCGCTATGCCCCCAACATCACTGCCTCCCCCAGAGTCACTGTGCCCTTTAGTGTGGCCGTGAACGCCAGCATCGCCACGTCCCCTGTAATCACCACATCCCCAGCATCGCTATGCCCCCAGGGTCACTGCAGTCTGCCACTCTGTCCTTCAGTGCCCATGTCTTCCAGCGTCCCCACCACCTCCAAGGACTCCTGAATAGAGAGCCCTCCTCCACACCTCCCAACAGTAGCTCTGCAGGGATGGGAGAGACCATGAAGGCAGAGGTCGTGCCGGCTCCTGGAAGACTGGGCCTAAGAGTCTCATGGCAACGTTGCGGTCAGCGCCCTCCAGTGCCGACGGCCCCTTCCCTCTGACATCCCTCTAGAAAATTCTAGGGCTAACTTCTTACTCTCCAGCCTCTTCGGCAGAAACAAACAGGCTCTGCTTCCCGTACGCGGTGAGTCACTGAGAACTGCCACCTCCTCCTCAGCCACAGGGAAGTGAGAAGCCGATCAATTTTCTTTTTCAAAGAGACAATGGCCTTTTGATTCTTTCAGCTTCAAAGTATGCTGGCCAGGATATCCATTCATTCGGTCACTGCTTCATTCACTCATCTGTGTACCCAACAAAGATTTTTGAGCTTCAGTTATGTGCCATCCTCTATGCTGGGCCCTGGAAATACAAAGATTACTGAGACATGGCACTCATCTTCAAAAACGTCCCATTCTGCTGTGGCGCTGCTGCTGCTAAGTCACTTCAGTCATGTCCGATTCTGTGCAACCCCACAGATGGCAGCCCACCAGGCTCCCCCGTCCCTGGGCTTCTCCAGCCAAGAATCCTGGAGCGGGTTGCCATTTCTTTCTCCAATGCATGCATGCGACCCTATAGATGGCGGTCCACCAGGCTCCTCTGTACCTGGGATTCTCCAGGTAAGAACACTGGAGTGGGTTGCCATGCCCTTCTCCAATTCTACTGTGGCAAGTAGGAGATAATTAAGATGCAGCTTAAGACATGTTCTGAGATAGAGATGCAGATACAGATGTATTCTAAACAGGGTGTGACTGAAAGCAGATCAAAGGGAATGTAAGTCAAGGAAGACTTCCTGAAGGAGGTGACGTGACGGGTTCCTGAGCAGAGACGTGCAGGACAACTCGAGGATTAGCCAGAGAAGGAGGAAGTTAGCACCGGCGTGGCAAATAGATATGGCCTTGGTGCCAAACCAACTCTGACCTGCCAGGTAGGCTGGCAGGGTGGGCAGAGGAGGTGCCAGGCTTCCTGTGTGCTGTGACGAGATGCCTGGCCCTCCCATCCCTGCGCTGGTCTCAGCAGGCGGGGCGGTGGCCTGTGTGCAAACGTGTGGTGGAAAGAGAAAGATTGGATGTTCTGGAGGGACCTTCAATGGATGGACGCAGAGCATCTGACAGGCTCTATTAAGGGAGCGGACAGAGGCTCCGGGGGGATGGAATGGCACTAACAGTAAGATCAGCTCTGGCCCCTAGAACTACAATATCAGAACACAGAGCCCTTCCCCACTGAAATCTGAGACGCTGGCAAAAGCCAGCTCAGGGGGTCCTACCTCTGATCCCAAACAGGTGAGTATGGAAGAAGGGGATGGTAACTGAGTCTCCCAAAAGCTAGTGGAAAGTTGCTGTATGACGGAGGGAGTTCAGTCTGGTGCTCGTGATGACCTAGAGGGGTTGGGGCGGGATGGAAGGGAGATTCAAGACGGAGGGGATATATGTGTATATATGGCTGATGCCCGTTATTGTATGGCAGAGACCAACAAAACATTGTAAAGCAATTATCCTCCAATTAAAAATAAATAAATAATTTTTTAAAAAAAGCAGAGGAGAAATAAGCAAGCATCACTGCAGGCTGAGTTTACCTGGACTGCTCCTGCTTTAGCACTGAAGGGCCTGGGTTCTGGGACCCCCCACTCCCCTGCCACCCCAGGCCCCCTGGTAGATTCCCAGGATCAGGTGGGCCTCCTTCCTGGCACTGGCCCGGTTGGCAGTGAGGCCGAGAAGAGCTGATTGCCTCGAGCAGTCGGATAAAGATGCTGCCGCCAAGGATGGGAAACCAAGTCTTAATGACCCAGCTGCCCCCCTGGGTGCACTAAGTTTGGGTCCTGAAAGTGAAGTGAGTGTTGGTCCCTCAGTCGAGTCCAACTCCTCAGGAGCCTCTGTCCATGAGGCAAGAATACTGGAGTGGGTTGCCATTTCCTTCTTCAGGGGATCTCCCTGACCCAGGGATCGAACCCGTGTCTCTTGCATTGTAGGTGGTTTCTTTACCATCTGAACCACCAGGGAAGCCCCTGAACTCAGCACCCAAACTGGAAAACTGGTCTCTTCGGATATACCAGCCAGCTATTCTCCCCTTAGCTTAAGGAATTTGAGCTGGATTTTCTGTCATTTGAAACAGAAAGGGACAGGAGCCTTCCGGGAGCAGCACCAGTTGAACACTTAGTATTTCCCAAATCCCCAAACTGGATTTCTGAGCTAGGGGACCCCTGTGGGTGGGAGGGGAGGGCTCTGAAGCCCCTCCCAGATCCTCCCACTAGGTCCCCAGGGATGGAGATCAGTTCAGCTCAGTTCAGTTGCTCACTCGGGTCCGACTCTTTGTGACCCCATGGACTGCAGCACACCGGGCCTCCCTGTCCATCACCAACTCCCTGAGTTTACTCAAACCCATGTCCATTAAGTCGGTGATGCCATCCAACCATCACAGCCTCTGTCGTCCTCTTCTCCTCCTGTCCTCCATCTTTCCCAGCATCAGGGTCTTTTCCAATGAGTCAGTTCTTCTCATCATGTGGCCAAAATGTTAGAGTTTCAGCTTCAAAATCAGTCCTCCCAAAGAATATTCAGGGCTGATTTCCTTTAGAATAGATTGCTTGGATCTCCTTGCAGTCCAAGGGACTCTCAAGAATCTTCTCCATCACCACAGTTCAAAAGCATCAATTCTTCAGCGTTTAGCTTTCTTTATAGTCCAACTCTCACATCCATACATGATTAACTGGAAAAACCATAGCCTTGACAAGATGGACCTTTGTTGGAAAGTAATATCTCTGCTTTTTAATATGCTCTCTAGGCTGGTCATAACTTTCTTTCCAAGGAGTAAGCATCTTTTGATTTCATGGCTGCAATCACCATCTGCAGTGATTTGGGAGCCCCCCAAAATAAAATCTGTCATGGTTTCCATTGTTTCCCCATCTATTTGCCATGAAGTGATGGGATCAGATGCCATGACCTCAGTTTTGTTGAGTTTTAAGTCAGCTTTTTCACTCTCCTCTTTCACTTTCATCAAGAGGCTCTTTAGTTCTTGCTTTCTCCCATAAGGGTGGTGTCATCTGCATATCTGAGGTTATTGACACTTCTCCCAGCAATCTTGATTCCAGCATGTGCTTCATCCAGCCCAACATTTCTCATGATGTACTCTGCATATAANCATCTGCATATCTGAGGTTATTGATATTTCTCCTGGCAATCTTGATTCCAGCTTGTGTTTCTTCCAGTCCAGCGTTTCTCATGATTTACCTTAATTCACCAAATAATTTTTTGATGTTATCAAAATAAAACTTTTTTTGTTATTCTTATTCATAGATAGAATATGAAAAACAATAATTGGAGGCAATTGAAAAACAAATAATTTTGATATTAGAATATTCTACATGAAAAAATATAGTTTGTATTATTTATTTCCTTTTTTGATTACATATGTAATTTTCATGCTGTCCCTGATAGCTCAGTTGGTAAAGAATCTGCCTGCAATGAAGGAGATCCTGGTTCAATTCCTGGGTGAAGAAGATCTACTGGCAAAGGGATAGGCTACCCACTCCAGTATTCTTGGGCTTCCCTGGTGGCTCAACTGGCAAAGAATCCACCTGCAATGCAGGAGACCTGGGTTTGATCCCTGGGTTAGGAGGATCCCCTGGGGAAGGGAAAGGCTACCCACTCCAGTATATTGGCCTAGAGAATTCCATGGGCTGTTATAGGCTATGGGGTCTCAAAGAATCAGACACTACAGAGAGACTTTCACTTTCATGCTGTCACAGATCAAGTAGAACCACAGCTTATATTTTTAAGTATGGATTTGTGTTCATTTCGTTTATTTCAAATAATATTTAGAAAGGAAGTGTCTTTTCTTGCAAATTTGTCAACAGTCCTTCTCTGATACGTAAAGTGTTAAGTGTTAGTCGCTCAGTTGTGTCTGACTCTTCACAACCCCATGGACTGTAGCCTACCAGGCTCCTCGGTCCATATGTAAAGACATTTCTAAATTCAGAGCAATTTGTTTTTTTGAAAATCACCATTTCCCCAAAGGAGGTTTACACCTTCAATTTTAGTGAGTGTCAGAGTCATGAGTGTTTAGAAGAATCTATCTTGAAGAGAGATGTAAACTGTTTCTCATTCCTGGCAGAGTGTCTGAGAGTCAATATCATGAAAAGAAGCTGGTTCTTACTTGGCTCCTTTTAGAAAGTATTTGGAAGAAGATGAAATGTGGTGTAAAACTTGAGAGTGAAAGTGAAGTAGCTCAGTCATGTCCGACTCTTTGTGACCCCGTGGACTGTAGCCTACCAGGTTCCTCCCTCCATGGGATTCTCCAGGCAAGAGTACTGGAGTAGGTTGCCATTTAGGGTTAACTTATAATGGGAAAAGAACCTAGAGAACTACATTTGGAATCTTAGCAATCTCCAAAAATTTGAACTGTAGAATATAGAGCATCCTTTCTTAACAGTTCATGTTGAATACAACTGATGAAAAGAGCCCCAACGAAGAAAAGATATCACTTACTTTAAAAGAGAAATGAAAACTGTTTTCAACTGTCATAAAACTCTTGTCAGATATGTAGACTGCAATTAACCTGATATATGTACAGAAGAATTGTTATAAAAGGTGTGATTATGCTGTGGATGAGTTATGTTGTTTAGCTTGTCATGAAAACATCAAAATTAAATTTATAACAGCACATATATTATTTAGTACTCCATAATTTATTACCTAGTATTTATAAAATTTATAACTAAGAGTCAACCAACAAATGATATTTTTCTGTTTCATAAAAATCTATCTAACATATAAAAACTATTTGGCACTTGGAGAGAGAAAGGGAATGAAATGAGAGGATAAACACAGGTTTTCTTTCAGGATGGAGTAGTTCCACAAGCTACATTTTATAGCAATGAAAATAAGAGGCTCCAGATAAGGTTCTTCTTCATTAATCTCCGTCTCCTTACTGGCACATGATCCATATGTACAGGGGTAAGTTTGCAGGCTTTGTGGCATGTATAAGGTTGAATTTCTCAAGGAAATAACTTTTTGGTACATATATATATATATGTCTTAATCTCTGTAATAGAATATTTCTAAATTAATTCTTATAATTGTTTTCTGAGCTTCAGTGGCAAAATAACTAATCTAATTTCTTTAATAAACTGAGATATTGAGCAAAACGAGTTTGCAAAAAAAGAAATAAAAGATCATCTGAGTTTGCATGACACAGACAAGTTCTCCAATCCATTTTCTGCTCAAAGAGGAATGTGGCTCTTTTACAACATAAATGAGATGATGTCTGACTTATGTTTAAGACCTTTCGCTGACTACCCAGAAAAGTGAAAGTTGCTCAGCTGTGTCTGACTCCTTGCAACCCCATGGACCATACGGTCCATGGAATTCTCCAGGCCACAATATTGAAGTGGGTAGCCTTTCCTTTTTCCAGGGGATCTTCCCAACCCAAGGATCGAATCCAAGTCTCCTGCATTGCAGACAGATTTTTTACCAACTGAGCCACAAGGGAAGTCCACTGAGAAAATAATATTCAAATTTACAAAGACTTACAAGATTTCATTTGATCTTTTTATTCTGAATTTTCCCCTAATAGCATCTTAGTTCATTTACCCTACAACTCATTGGTCTCTTCATTTCTTAGAACACACTAAGACATCTTTTTTGTTTTTTCATCTCCTCCTCTGTCCAATTGTAGTGTGGCCCACTCTTTGCCTCTCTGATTCATTCTCTATATTTGGGTTACAGAATAAATGTAACTTTCTCAGAGGAATTCTCTGTTAGTACTCAGCAATGCCTGGACTTTAGTATATTCCTAGGCCTATGGAGATCCTCCCCAGCCTTTGTGCAGTAAAGTAGGATCTTGTGAATAGTTTTGGCAATGACATTGAACAGAAATGGCAAATGTCACTTTCAGGCTGGGGCAGTGAAAACCTTTTTCGTGATTCTTCAGATTCTCTTCCTTTCAACAGTGAACTGGTTGAGATGTTGGAGCCCTAGGTAGATCACTGAGACACCACAAGAAGAGATGTCTTAGGGGGCCGGCTGGACCATAGCTAGTGTTTTGTGGACAAAAAAATAAACTTTGTTATGTTAGGCCGCTGAGATTTGGGGTTATTAGCTATGTTGTTATAACTCTGGCCTGAGCAGAGCATTCCAATTAGATCAGCCATATTATTTTCTCTTACAGCACCTGTCAACAATTTTGTTAAAATTAAATGTGTATGCATTTCTTATTAAAAGTCTGCTTTTTTCTCTAGACCAGAGGTTAGCAAATATTTTTGGCAAAGTGACAGATAATAAATATTTTAGGTTTTGTGGGCCTAAGGTCTCTGTGTTAACTATTGAGCTCTCATTTCAGTGTGAAAGCTGTCACAATATGTAAATGAATTAGTGTGTCTGTGTCCAAACAACTTTATTTATAAAAATAAGTAATGAGTTAGACAGCTTTGGCCTGTGGGCTATATTGTTTGCCAACCATTGCTCTAGATTATCAAATCCACAGAGATAAGGAGTATTTTAAAAAAGAAAATTATGATGATATACTTTTCACTTATCAGAGTGCCAGGCACATAGTAATCAATGCTTGCTGAAAAGAAAGGATGGATAAATGAAGTATGCTAACAGCAATCACTGCAAGATCAGGGTGTTTGAAGTTTTCCTAGTGCAGACTGATAAATGTAATAGATGGGAGCTATTTAGAATATCTCCTAATATCAGATTCCAGGCCTGGAGGCTATGGGTGGGTTTTAACCATTGGGTCTAGATTCATCCTATATTCATCTATAATCCTTTTTGCATAAAGCATAGGTGGATAAATGCATGAACTATCTAGAATAGGATAGAAAAAAGAAAAAAAAAACAGGAACAAATACTCTTAATCCTAGAATATATTCAGTCCCAGACTAAATCTTTTAATATAGATTATTGAAGTGCATACAAGAAGATTGTGTGAGACTAAAATGCTTTCACATGGCTAATTTTCTCTGACCCAACTATTTCTTTCTTCTTGAAAGTATTGAACATTTTCCTCAACCATTTCATTGACGTCACTTTAACTATGCCTAATTTTCCATACATTAATTAAACACATATATATGAAATGTGTGTTATGTGGGCTGCTGCTGCTAAGTCACTTCAGTTGTGTCTGACTCCATGTGACCCCATAGATGGCACCCCACCAGGCTCCCCCAATCCCTGGGATTCTCCAGGAAAGAACAATGGAGTGTGTGAGACACTCTGAAAAAGTCACATGCAAGCTCTCATTTAATCCTTACAGAAACCCAGCAGAAAAGACATTTTTAATGCTTACATTTCAAGATAAGGAAATGGAGATTTATAGATTTGAAGGGATCATTCCAACAGCAAAGCCAAGGTGTGAGTCTAAGTTATTAAAAAATGATTACTATTTCGTGTTTTATTTACATTATTGATGAAATAAGTACTGAATATGATTTTGAAACAGAGAAATATTTTTTGTTTTAATCAAGAAAATGTCTCAGTTTTCTTGATGACTTAAAAGACTTTTTCTAGGTACACTGATCAACTTCCATATGTGTTCTGGTCTGATATACTGATCTCAACTCCAGCAAATTAGTCAACTCTTGACATCTGATTTNAATAAGTACTGAATATGATTTTGAAACAGAGAAATATTTTTTGTTTTAATCAAGAAAATGTCTCAGTTTTCTTGATGACTTAAAAGACTTTTTCTAGGTACACTGATCAACTTCCATATGTGTTCTGGTCTGATATACTGATCTCAACTCCAGCAAATTAGTCAACTCTTGACATCTGATTTGGTACCAATAAACTATAAACATAAGTAACTCTGCAATTTCTTAAAAAAAAAAAAAAAGCTAGTGCTCTCTTTTTGCAAGTAGAGTGAAAACAGTTAAACAGCAATATGGAAGGACAAATTTAATATTCAGGTTTTTCAATGAAAATGAGTATTTTAATCATTCCAACTTGATACTATTAATGATACTATTAATGCATGAAAGGCTTGGGAGGAAAGAGATTTATTTGAATGCTAATTTTTTTCTGAACATTTAGTTTTATTTTCATAAATATTTGTGAGAATAGATTTGCAGACTTCATTAATTGCTAATGGAGAATTTGCTAGCCATTCTAGCTCCTCCACAATTTTGAGGAATAAAAGGTCATGACCATTTTCCAGATATTATTCATTCTGAATACATCTGCTTATAATTAGTAATAATAGACAATAGTGTCTTTCAAAATTATATGTCACTCTTAACACTTTCCTATTTTAAAAGGTTTGAAAGTTCATAGTATTGGGATTGTGCATAACAAAGACATTAAGAATATTCAAATACTAACATCCAAAAAAGACATCCTTTTCATTATAAGGTACTGAAATGCAAAAGTAGGNTGTCTTTCAAAATTATATGTCACTCTTAACACTTTCCTATTTTAAAAGGTTTGAAAGTTCATAGTATTGGGATTGTGCATAACAAAGACATTAAGAATATTCAAATACCTCAAGTTTCAGTTTATAGAAATTTTGCTCACTATGGTGTCCTAGTTCCTTAAAATAAAACTTTCTTCAAAGTTGGGAGGGTTCAAAACCTTGTAAAGTAAATCTTTCAATGAAGTGAATTCTAGAATAGTTTATTTCTGCTTTTTGTGCAAATAAAAGATTATAGTCTATATATTTTTAAAATTTTTGTTTTGCCTGCAAAAAAATCTTAAATGAATAGCCAGTATTAATTGTGTTATACATATACACTATTTCTATATTTCTCTATGTAGATAGATATATTCTATCAAAGAGGACAGAACCTGTAACATTCAAAGAAAAATATTATGCTATGCAGTATAAACAAGAATTTGTAAAACCACTGCAATTCTTAAGTTGGAAGGGCTTCATGATTATCTGTTGAGATTTTATAGGTGACACTCAGAGAGATTAACAAGAGAGAATCAGTAGGATCAGCATTAAAAAAGAATCAAATAGATCTAGGTTGAATTTAGGGCTAAACTACTACCTGGCAAATTGTTTAAAGTTCTTCATGCCCTTACCCATAAATAGGTCTAGTAACTCTTTAATATGTTATATTTAGGGATGAATATTAGGCTTATATATTCACCATCACATGTTAAAATAAATTTTAGAAAAATCACTCAGCACAGTGTCTTGAATCCAGCAGGTGATTAGGAAATAGGTATAATTGTTTTTATTCTAGCACTGCCATCATTCTCATCCATATTGATGTCTTGATCTGGATCAGCAAACACAGTTACTGAAGTAGAAATAAATAGAAGACTATTTATTCAACAACTCTTAGTGCTTTTTTCTGATCTATCTTATACAAATTTATGACTTTATGAAGTGATATAGCAGAAGCAAACCTAATGAGAGGAGATGAAGTCAGTTGGTCCATAAAGGATAGATAGAACTGAAAAAGAAGAGGATTGATGGTGTTCCAGAAAGTGATAAGAGGTGGAGTTGGGAGAGGCAACAGAATTAAATGCTCAGAGATGAAAGAAGTATGGTGTATACAGATGATATGTTTTCCTACCTGACTAAGAAAGTTGTAGGCAAAAGAGTAGAGAATTCATTAGGTTGGAACTTGCAATTCAGGCAGGTTTAGATATGATGCAGAACAAACAAGGAAGAGGAATCATCACTGGCTTTTAATTAAAATAGTCACATGTTAAAAATCACTCCATAATTAGCCTATGTGCCATAAAATTGTTAGAATATGGTATGAGGAGAAAATGAAAAGTGCAATCAGACTTTGTGATAAGGGGCTTGTAAAGACTTGCAAGGACTCCTTGGACTGCAAGGAGATCAAACCCGTCAATCCTAAAGGAAGTCAGTTCTGAATATTCATTGGAAGGACTGATGCTGAAGCTGAACCTCCAATACTGTGGCCACCTGATGCAAAGATCTGACTCATTGGAAAAGACCCTGATGCTGGGAAAGACTGNAGCCTTGACTAGACAGACCTTAGTTGGCAAAGTAATGTCTCTGCTTTTGAATATGCTATCTAGGTTGGTAACAATATTGTTAAATCTATAATTTCCATAAAAGCAGGCAGCTTAGAACATAAAAATAAAAAAGGTTGAATGGGATCAAAATGGAATGATTTGTTGAATTTATCACCCATGAAATTTCCAGAAACAACTAGAAAATAGAGATGAAAAATACAAGAAAATACAAGAAATGTGCTTTTAAATTGATTAATCCTATTCATCACAGTGAGTGTTTTCCCTTTGCATTGGTCATGTGGTGAAATAGTGTACTCATTTCAGAAGCTACATGTCTCAGCCTCATTGTGTATTTTCACTGTTGAAAATGTCAAGTGCGGGGGCAGAGTAGGGGTGGGGACCATGGTGTCACTTGGCCTGCAAATCCTCAGTTTTTCTCAGTCCTGCCTGATTTCACCACGTTAAGAAGGGCATTGATCAAGCAGAGCTCAAGGAGAGGAGGGGAAGCAGGACAACAAAGGATACTGAGAAATACTCTTCTGAGGAGTAGATAAAGTTCCTGGGAATATTTAACCTAGAAAAGAAAAGCCAGAGGAATAATATAGTGGCTCTCTTACAGTATTTCAAGAGCCATGGTGTATAAAGAGGATTTGATTCATCCTTTGTATTGAGAAAACACAGACTATGGTGGGAATAGGAATAAATGCAAGAAATACAATGGTTATAATTGACCAAACATATTATGTGGTAGTAAATTTCCTTTATAGAGAAAGAACATTTTAAAAATTACATGCTTTTCTGTGGGTGATGAAAGAGAACACATATTGAAAGAGAGGTTACTGGAAATAAACCCCAGCATCTTTTCCATTTCTCTGATTGCTATACGTTTAGGGCATGACCACATTTCTTAGATAAAAAGTTGATTTGAGGGGGAGCAATCATTCAGAGACCAATGTGGTGATATGATTGAATAATTAAGCTGAGTTATAACAAAACAAAGTTTTTAATATATGTATGTTTTTGTGTGTTTTATAAAATAAAGGGAGAGCTTAAAGTAATGAAACGCTTCTAATGTATTTCTTTAAACTGATTTTGTCAGATGCCTAACGTGTTTTGGAGGGTTGTTTGGTTGGTTTTCTTGATTTGTGTGATATTTTTTAATTTTTTAACATGTGTGTGATATTTTTAAATGCATAATATGTTTTTATCATAGTGCTATTATTTTTAAACATTTGAAAATTAGGAATAAAGATGAAAAAAATTTATTTCCATCACTCTAGCACAACCACTATTATTTTGACTCATTTTCTCCAATTTTTCCGTTTGGAGTATGCTTTTTACATACAGTTGAATCTACTTATTGATAGCAATTATGTTCTATAAAGTTGCAGCAAACACAAAATTAACAGATGCTAGCCATTTTTCCTGGGGGAATAATATGAGGTTCTTGTGAGCTTCTGGTCACAATATTGCATCACCCAGTCAGACATAACCATGTGTGTTTCTGTTTAAATATACCTTATTTACTATACATTGTTGATTCATTAACACTGAACTCACAGCCAATAATACTATAACTCATGCCTGAACTAAGTTTATCTAACACATTTATTTTCTCCATAAGGCGCATCACAGCTTTCTTGCACTTAAAAATATTCAAAAACGCTTAAGCAGCACAATTAGGAGACCATTTGAAACAGTGAAATCACCAACAAAAAGCACAAAAATTCAGAAATCATGTCACTAAATAGACACACAACAAGAATACTTGTTCATAGCATGAGAACTGAAACAAGAAGGGAGAGAGACTTGTTCAGACTCAACAGGGCACATTGGCATCAGATGACTCAGATTGTTCTCAGCTCCACACATGGCAATGAATAACCTCAAAGAGCTGCGGGTATTGATTTGGGACTACAAATACACTTTAGCAAGTAGGCAAGTTCACAAGTAAGTAATCCACAAATAATGAGGATCAACTGTATTTTGTATCCTGTCTCATTCCATAGTCTTCATAAGTATCACTTTTAGTGACTACTTGCATGTGTTGTGTCCGACCCTTTGCAACCCTATGGACTGCAGTCCACCAGGCTCCTCTGTCCATGCGGATTCTCCCGGCAAGAATACTGGAGTGAGTTGCCATGCCCTCCTCCAAGGGATCTCCCCGATCCAGGGATCAAACCCAGGTCTCCCACATTGCAGGTGGTTTCTTTCCCATCTGAGACACCAGGGAAACCCAAGAATACTGGAGTGGATAGCCTATCCCTTCTCCATGGGATCTTCCCAACCCAGGAATTGAACCAGGGTCTCCTGCTTTGCAGGTGGATTCTTTACAGCTGAGCTATCAGGGAAACCCAGTGACTACCTACTAGCTGTCAAATAGATATGCCAAATTTTAGTTTTCCATTCTTTAATTGTTGCACCATTAGCTCTACATCACTTAGCAGCCCAGGGTTGCTATGATAGACAAACCCTGCACAACCACGAGTTTCACTACAAAAATGAAATATCTTAGTTTACATAGCCTGAAAAATCTAGAGGTATTTGTGTTTGGCTCCAAACATGGTGACTTTAAGGAGTCAGGCAATGTCCCTAGGACTCAGCTTCCATCACTTGTTTCTTAGCACACCCCCCCTCAACTCAACTATGTGTGGCTTCTTCTTGGACTTCACACGGTAGATAATGGTGACAGATCCATCCTGAGTATCTTCTCAACATTATATCCAGCATAGTAGAGATGTGACCCTTCCCGGGAATCCTACTGAAAAAATCTTGTTGCACACTTTTGGCTTGAATGGGTCATGCGTCCATCCCTGAGGTAATCGTGGTGGTAATATATTAAGCTCTGTATACAGTATTTTTCTAGAGAGAGACAAAGAATAATAATGTAATTAGAAGAAAATGTGGCACTATTCAAATTTAGAAATAATAGTGTATTAGAGAAGAGATTGGTGGTTGGCAGAGGCCAGAGGTAGGTGACCTCTGGAAGGTACAAACTTTCAGTTATAAAATAAATAAGTCCTGGGGATGTAATGTACAGTCCTATGGGGGACTATAGGTAACAACACTATACTGCATATTTGAAAACTGCTAAGAGAGTAGGTCCTAAAAGTTCTCATCACAACAAAAGAAATTCTATCACCATGTATGGTGTTGCATGTTCATTAGACTTATCCTGCTGATTGTTTTGCAATATTATGAATATCGAATCATTGTTGTACACCTGAAATTAATATGTCAATTATACTTCAGTTTTAAAAAGAGATAATGGTATATTAATTTGCAAGAACCTGTGTCATAAAAAGAAAACAAAGACATTCTTTCATATGGAGTATAATCTATAAAACTTTGTGGAAGTTTCAAGCATTTAGATTTTCACATTTTCATCCTTTTGTCTCTACCTATTCATATAAACTTTTAAAGCATGTAATGAGAAGAGCAAAAATAGGTATTTCTCATATAACAGTGACTCCCACACAAGCATGAGAGGTTGCACTCAATTTACAGATGAGGTACTACATCTTCAAAGAGATATCATAACTTACCAAATCCACACAGCCGGGGAGAGGCTGAATCAGATTTAAGCCTAAACTAAGGTTGCCTGGAGAATCCCAGGGATGGGGGATCCTGGTGGGCTGCCATCTATGGGGCCGCAGAGTTGGACACGACTGAAGCGACTTAGCAGCAGCAGGTCTGTGTGACTACAAAAGGCAGCTGATGTCCCCTCTGCCACATAGCTCTCAAGGTGTCACAATTCTCTCTGTCCTTTGTTGTTGTTGTTGTTGTTGTTGTTCAGTGGCTAAGTCATGTCCGACTCTTTGCAGCTCCATGGACTGCAGCACGCCAGGCTTCCCTGTCCTTCACCATCTCCCGGAGTTTGTTCAAACTCATGGCCATTGAGTCAGTGATGCCATCCAACCATCTCATCCTCAGCTGCCCCCTTCTCCTCCTGTCCTCAATCTTTACCCCCATCGGGGTCTTTTCCAATGAGTCAGCTCTTCTCAACAAGTGGCCAAAGTAGTGGAGCTTCAGCTTCAGCATCATTCCTTCCAAGGAATATTCAGGGTCGATTTCCTTTAGGATTGACTGGTTGGATCTCCTTGCTGTCCAAAGAACTCTCAAGAGTCTTCTCCAACACCACAGCTCAGTCTTTACCCTTTTACTCTGGGATTTTGTACAAGTTCAGACTCTGAAGGTTATGCTTTAAGGCCTCTTTATCTCTTCTTATATATTTATTTATTTAAAGCTTGAGTAAATAAGCCCAAGCTGAAATGTAGAAGGCTTCTCAAAATCTAAATGATGTTATCAGAAAATTACCCATATTTTTTAAAGCCTACATAAAACATGAAAGCTCTGATTAATCTATTGTTTGCAATTCAGTATTAAAAAGCAAAAACTATGTAATTTTCAAGGCCCTGTTTCACAGGAAAGATCATACCAAAAATTTTAAATCTCACACTTTGAGCAGTTTTAAAAGAATAATAGGGAAGTGAGTTGGGTTGGTTGTTAAATTCTAAGAAATCTCTCTCAATTCCATATTTATAAGCATATGAATATTTGAAAACAAATATCCCAAGCGGGGATTCAAATCAAACCTCACTTTCTTTTACTCTCAGACTTGTCATCCATCTTTTGTACATCTTTCAGTGCAGCACAACACACGATTTCTGTTTGATGAGCAACACTTGGGTGCTCATTTTCCTCCACTTCCTTCCTGATTTAACCAGGATGATAACAGTCATTACAGGCTCACTACGGTCTTCCATGCTTTGCAGTCATTCCCAGGATCCCAGAGACTGTGTAGCCAGCCCTGTAATTTACCCGGGGCTCATAGCTGTGGTCAAGAGAAACACAACATAACTGAGACTTAAGAATATCTATTAACGTGCAAAATTTAGCCTCTGACACCAGGGCGTATCTTTAATTGGATGGTTACCTTCACTCCAGTGTTGTTACTCAGTGTTGAAAAGAATAGGTCCTATAACTAGCTCAGCGGAAGCATCTCAACTTACTGAGGCATACACACAAAAATATTTTAACGTGCCAGAAACCTTTACCAAGTCAGCTCTGTGGAAACCCACTCTCAGTGGGCTACCTTAGAGGGATTCCATAATTTTTCAGTCATTTTTAATTATGAAGGCAGTGTCCTTTTGGTTATAAACATGTCATCTCCCCATTCTGAAATTTCCACCCATTTTTTGGAGCCAGCCTACTTTGAAATGATTTTCCAAAGGACCAGAAGTCCCTTGCGAGGCTTGGCTACAACTGCTGGCTTCTGCACCTCTTCACCTCAGGTCAGCAGCAGGCAGCTTCTGGTCGTATCCATCCTCTGGGACTCCCCACCTCAGGCCCTTCCTGCGCAAGCAACTCTGTTGTCTCTTCCTCTTGGAAGAAAGAACCCCAGAGGCTGCTCTTCTTTCCTTTCGGCCTCACTATGCTACCATGCCCTCCCTCCTCAGTATTTTTTTCTCCATCTCTGATGTAGTGGGACAAGCCCACAAGCCTGGAAGCTCAGCAAACATCCAATCAATGGGTGGAAATGCTTTACTCTTCCTCTCACAGAATTCACAGGCGAGAGCCTTGCAAGGTTTAGAAGAGGAACCATTGGAAAGAACACTGCACTTTCCCTTCCAAAATGCATCCATATCATGCCTTGTATTAGCTTCCTATTGCTGCTATAATTTCCACAAATTTAGGGGCTTAAAGCAAAATAAATATATTAGCTTACCGTTCTGGAGGTCGAAAGTCTGAAATGGATCTTTCAGGGCTCAAATCAAGGTGTCAGCAGGGCTCCATTTCCACTAGAGGTTCTAGGGGTGATTCCAGTCCTTGACTTTTCTGACTTCTAGAGTCTGTCCATATTCTTTGGCTTGTGGTCCTGCATCACTTGAAGCTAAGCTTCTGTAGCTGCATCTCCTCTGTCTCTCCAGCCTCCCTTGTGTAAGGACTTTTGTGATGACTTTGTGCCCATCTGAATAAAACAGGCTACTCTTCCCATCTCAGGATTCCTAACTTAATCACATCTGCAAGGTCACTTTGCTTTGCAACATAGTCACAAGTTCTGAGCATTGGGGACCATAATTCTGCCCATCATATTCCCATTTTCTCTCTTACAGCAAAAGACACTGGGCCATTTTTCATTCTAGTGCAGAACCTCAAGCAACTAGGAATCCTTTACCAATAATCAGACATCTCCAACTCAGCCCTAGAGAACTGGTTGAGTCACTATTGCAAACAGTCTCCAAGGTGGCCCCAGTGATCCTTGAAAGTGAAAGTGAAAGTGTTTGTCACTGAGTCATCTCTAACTCTTTGCACACTCCTATGGAGTGTGCCAGGCTCTTCTATCCATGGGATCCTCCAGGCAAGAATACTGGAGTGGGCAGCCAGTCCATTCTCCAGAGGATCTTTCTGACCCAGGGGTCGAACCCAGGTCTCCTATATTACAGGCAGATTCTTTGCCATCTGAGTCACCAAGGATTGTTTATACTTTTATGTGAAAGTTTATCCCACATTTAAAATTTTTTAAATTAATTTTTATTAGAATATAGTTAATTTACAATGCTATGTTAGTTTCAGGTGTTCAGCAAAGTGAATCTGTTATACATAGACATAAATCCACTGTTTTTTAGTTTCTTTTCCTATGTAGGCCATTACAGTGTACTGAGTAGAGTTTTCTGTGCTATACCTATTTCATAGATATTAGTGTATGTCAATCCCTGTCTTCCAATTTATCCCTCCCCACCTAAGTAACCTTAAGCTTGTTTTCCACANGTTTTTTAGTTTCTTTTCCTATGTAGGCCATTACAGTGTACTGAGTAGAGTTTTCTGTGCTATACCTATTTCATAGATATTAGTGTATGTCAATCCCTGTCTTCCAATTTATCCCTCCCCACCTAAGTAACCTTAAGCTTGTTTTCCACATCTGTGACTCTGTTTTGTAAATAGGTTTATCTGTACCACTCTTTTAGATTCCACATATAAGCAACATCATATGACATTTGTCTCTCTCTGTCTGACATACTTCACTCTATGATAATCTCTAGGTCTATCCAGGTCATGCTCAGTGAAAGCAACCTCATAATCTCAAAATTTCTAGTTTACCTAAGGGATCACGCTGGATGTTGTAAATTCAGTGGGTTTAGATAAGCATATAATGGCATATATCCATCATTATAATGTCATGCAGATTATATGGAATATTTTAATTGCCCTAAAACTCATCTGTACTTTGCCTATTTATTAATATCTCTTCCCTCCCCAAGCTCTGCTGACAACCAGTGATCTTTTTACTATCTCCATAGTTTTTTCTTTCCCAGAATGTCATATAGCCGAAATCATAAAGAACCTTCTCAGATGAGCTTCTTTTGTTTAGTAATATGCATTTCAGTTTCCTCCAAAAGCATTTTGATCACATCAACTTTTTATCCTGTCTGCTCAGTTCAATTCAGTCACTCAGTCGTGTCTGACTCTTTGGGACCCCATGGACTGCAGCATGCCAGGCTTCCCTGTCCATCACCAACTCCCGGAGCTTGCTCAAACTCATGTCCATCAAGTGGATGATGCCATCCAACCATCTCATCCTCTGCCATCTCCTTCTCCTCTTGCCTTCAATNCACACACACACACACACACACACACACACACACAAATACCCCAAACTAAAAACCAAATGAAAAGAAACTTCTTATTGCTCATTTTTGCTGGGTTGGTATTTTCATTTTTAAAAGAATTTAATGTCACCTGTGAATGTGAATGTTTACCATGAATTATTTTCCTAATATCATTTGTAAAAGCATTAATAAAGACTAATTCATCTCCTATTTTTATAGGGTTCTCTTTCTTTAAATAATCTTCCATATATAGGTTATATTTTTACCTATTTCCGACCTATAGTTGTTTTTAAAAATGTGTCCTGACTTACTTTGTAGTGTTTGGTGTTGACTGTTATCAACATTATTTTGAAAGCCTGACTAAATTGCATCCATTGTTTTTCCTTAAATGTGTTTTAAATTGCTAAATGTTAACTGGCAAGTTAAAGATGGATTACTCCTTCAAAAACACTTCCTATTTTTTTTCCTTCTTATTTCTTTTTTTTCTTCTTATTTCTGTTTTTTTTTCTTCCTATTTCTTTAATGTGCAAACAATTTCTGTAACAAACCTGTCCTTTATTATAAATTGTCCTCCTTGTTGATGTGAGAATCAGCAGTGTATTGTTGTCATGCTTCCCTGGTGGCTCAGATGATAAAGAATCTGCTTGCAATGCAGGAGACCTGGGTTCAACCCCTAGGTCCAGAAGATCCCCTGGAGGAGGGCATGGCAACCCACTTCAGTATTCTTGGCTGGAGAATCCCATGGACAGAGGAGAGTCCACCGGCTCACTGAGTCGGATGCGACTGAAGCGACTTAGCACACATGCACACGCACACCGTTGTCAGTGCCCCTGATTCCTCCACACCCTACCCTCTTCCACTCCCACCTTGTATAAGAGTCACAGTGGCCACACACTCAGTCTAAATTTGCAGTCTCAGATTCCATATTTTGACAAATTATTTCCTAATCTTACCTTTGAGCTCCTTCAAAATCTGAGATAATAAAGTATGATGATGTAAGTCGGGTTTTGCAAATCAAGTAAGTCTAGTTAATGCCAAATCCCTAAAAACACATCCATAAATCACATACCCATTATCCAAGGGGTATGAATTCATTGAGGTTAAGCTAGAGTGTGTTCTGATGATTCAGGGCTTGCACTAAACCCACCAAACTCTTGCAGAGGAGTTCCATCATCAGAGCCAGGCATCATTCCAGAGTAACGTCTGACGACCCCCAATCTAACATCCAGGAACCCCAAGTCTGTGCCTGTGGGTCTTTCCATTCTTGCCTCTGCCTCCATCTCCACCATTATTCCCCACCCAGACCATGAGCATCCCTGCCTCTTTATTCTGGAATATAGAGTATATACAAACTTGCAGCACTGATCATTTTTATTTGGTGTATACCCACTTTGGAGCTTCCCAAGTGGCACTAGTGGCAAAGAATCTGCCTGCCAATGCAGGAGACAGACACAAGAGATGCAGGTTTGATCCCTGGGTCAGGAGGATCCTGTGGTAGAGAAAAGGCAACCCGCTCCTGTATTCTTGCTTAGGAAATCCCAAGGACCGAGGAGCCTGGCAGGCTTCAGCCCATGGGGTTGCAAAGAGTTGAGCACAACCGAGTGACTGAGCATGCACACATATATCCAGTTTGCCTAAAGGGATAGGAAGCTACTTGAAGGTAACTGCTGTGTCTCGCATCTCTTTGAAATCTTGTTTTAGCAACTATTTCAAAAAATTTTTTGCTAAATGTCAAAATATTTATAGGACCTATTATATTTCCATCCACACTCTCCTATGCTATAAAAGTTTGCCATGTCTGCATTAGGGAGTAATTTAGTCATTAGCAAATGTGAACAATGCCTCATTATAACCCTTGTGTTAGAAAACCCACGGTTGGAAGGGATTTCAGCACAGCTGCTTTACTTCTTCCCATGAAATTGTATTTTCTCTCCTATTTATTTCTCAGAATCTAAGAAATTTAAGGTAAGGCAGAAAAAGCCCACAGGGGACATCATGAGAATGTCATAACTCAAGCATAAGAGAAGCAGATTTTTTCCAGTTTCCCCTGGTAATGAGGAATATAGGAGCCCTCCTGTCACTGAAGACAGACTCATTTCAGCAGCTGTAAGTCTGGCCACAGAGAAAACACTCAGCTTAGAAAAAAACAGCCCAAGGATGACCCAGGTTGGCCACATAGCAGCAGTACAGGGTTGAGGACGCTTTAACTCATCTAGGGAACTCAGGGAAGACCACGTCGAGGAACAGAGAACACAACTCTTATAGATTGTTGGGAAGTTGCCAGAGAAGACCAGATAACAGATGGAATGAGGTTTGTCAGCCACCCTGCTGGCTTCAGGGAACACAGTGCTCACTGCCGCCTCTATGAAATGAGTCACTCCTTGCAGAACCCATCACAGCCTTACAGAAGCCGAGGAAGAAACAGCACTCTGTCCTCCCACCACAGGTGGGCCAGCTGAGGCATCAAAGCTTAGAGGGAGAGCTGTGAGTGACACAGGAGCGGAGAGAAGCTGGGGGCAGCACCCAGGGAGGGGAGAAAAGGAGACACCAGGCGAGACAGAAGTGAAGCTTATTCAACAGTCCGTGGTGGTCTAGGTCCAGGAACAAAGTGGTCACTGAAGTCTGAGCTTCATGTGACAAGGTCCAGGGGCCGGTTTCTGCAGCTACTCCTCACAGCCAGGCTCCTCATCGCTGTCCTCCCCCAGAGGAAACTGCCTTCTGTGCTTCTCAGCTGCATACATCCGGGTCTCCATGGGGCAGTCCTGGCTCAGAACTGCCTGCAGCAAGAAGCAGGAAGAGAAATCACTGCCTGTCTCTCACCAGCTTCCCCTTCCCCCTCCCAAACTAGCTCATCCAAGTCTAGGGCTGCTCAGAAAAGACTCAAGGAATCAAAAAGGGACCCTCGTTCTGCTTCATATACGTGCACAGTCCACCCGAAGCACCAGGTGGAGCCATGCTGGTTAGGACAATCACGTGATAAGCTTTTCATTGAATCCTAATAGCAGTAGCACAGGCTATAGCCGGGAGCCAGCTGAAATGGGCATCACCCCTCATCGGACTTTCCTGTCCTTTTCTGTTCCTTTAAGCAGCCTCCACATCCACACCCTTGGGCTTACCAGGTGGCATTAGTGATAAAGAACCCGCCTGCCAATGCAGGAGATGTAAGAGACATGGGTTCAATCCTTGGGTCAGGAACATCCCCTGGAGGAGGGGATGGCAACACACTCCAGTATTCTTGCCTGGAGAATCCCATGGACAGAGGAGCCTGGCAGGCTACAGTCCTTGGGTTGCAAAGAATCAGACATGACTGAAGTGACTTAGCATGCAGCACACACATCTGCCCCCAACCCACCCAGACCCCCAAGGTGCTCCTGCTGCAGTAAGAAGAAAATATCTATTAACTAAAACAATCTGTTGTGGTTCTCTCCCCTGGGCTGTTGGTACTTTAGGAAAAGACCTGATAAGGATAATGACAGATGTGAGTGAATGAATGGATGCATGAATGTGACCACTGGGATTCTGTCCATGTTGTGGGCATGATTTGGCAATTCTCACTTTGCTATAAGTACTGCAAGTACATGATGCCTTTGATGGTCCTTGACCCCAGCGCATTACAAGCCTCCCATTTTCCTTCTGTACTTAGGACCCTTTCTAACTGACCAGTGTAAGAGAGAAAGTGGTTGTGTAGAGAAGGAAAAAGTAAGGAAGGGGACAAAGGAAAGATAGAGATGAAAGGGGAAGCAGAAAACATGACAGAGCAGAGAGCCTACCAAAGAGGGAAGAAATAGGAGTACAAGATAAGGATTTCCCAGGTGGCGCAGTGGTTAAGACTCGGCACTCCCAAAGCTGGGGGCCTGGGTTTAATCCCTGGTCATGGAACTCGATTCCATATGCCACAACCAAGGTCCCGCATGCCACAACCAAGACCTAGCACAGTCAAATAAATAAATAAAAACAGATATATTTAAAAAAAAGAAGAAGAAGCACAGAATTGAAAGGAACGAGAGAGACATGAAAGAAACAAATTATTTTTTCAGCAGTAGTTAGAGCCCCTTACGAGCTTCTCCTCCTCGGCAGGGGGGCTCCTCAAGTAGTAACAGAGAGGAGCGTAGNAAGAAGAAGCACAGAATTGAAAGGAACGAGAGAGACATGAAAGAAACAAATTATTTTTTCAGCAGTAGTTAGAGCCCCTTACGAGCTTCTCCTCCTCGGCAGGGGGGCTCCTCAAGTAGTAACAGAGAGGAGCGTAGATGATGTTCGTGACCCCAATGATGACCATGAGCCAGGGGAAGCCGATGGCCCGCACAATGGCACCCCCGGTGGATGGACCTGTGAGGAATAAAGCAAATCTGCAAGCATCTATTGATTCTTAACCGCTTGGAGGACACCATGCTAGGGGCCAAAGGTGACCCAGAGGATGCCCCAGGGCCAAATATCTCAGAACCCTAGGAGGACCAGCCTCCTGGCTCCACTTCCGGCAGGTAAACAGTCCATAAAGGGAGACTTGGGTTACCAGGTCCTGGTGTTCTCCTGTCTCTCTGCCAACATACCTATTGCAAAGCCCATGCAAAAAGCCACATCAGCGATGGCATAGACACTGCCATAGACCGAGGCATGGCGCAGGTCCACCAAGTGTCCCATGATGGGCATCATAGAGGAATCCACCATGCCTGTGGTCACAGCAAGTAGGGCACGGCCGTCAGTCCTACACACAGCCCCCTCCCTGTCTGTAACATCCCGTCCTCCCCTCCTGCTTTACTCCACTGTCTCTGCCTGCTGTCTGTCCTCCCTCTCCACTGACACCCATTCCTACCAGGAGTCATGAACCTGTCTCTCGACACCCCTGCCGGCTGCTCTCCTATCCCCCCTGCCTTTCCATGTACCTCCTCTGATCTGACCCCGAGCCAACATTCAGGGGCTTCCAGTCTCCTTTAAGGGTACTTCTTACCTATGGANCCTCCCTGTCTGTAACATCCCGTCCTCCCCTCCTGCTTTACTCCACTGTCTCTGCCTGCTGTCTGTCCTCCCTCTCCACTGACACCCATTCCTACCAGGAGTCATGAACCTGTCTCTCAACACCCCTGCCGGCTGCTCTCCTATCCCCCCTGCCTTTTCATGTACCCCCTCTGATCTGACCCCGAGCCAACATTCAGGGGCTTCCAGTCTCCTTTAAGGGTACTTCTTACCTATGGAAATGCCAAGCCCTGCATTGGGGCCAATGAGACCAAAAATATCATGAGCCAAAGGAACCTGCAGGAGGAAAGGAGGAAGAATTATCAGGAATCCGGTGGGGATGGGGGGGCGTGTCAGGTAGGACAACACAAAAACAAAGGGTTTTCCTACGAAACGCATTTATCAACCAGGTACTATGTGCCACATGTGTTATCTCTCGATTCTTATACCTCTGATGAAAAATAATCTACCTCCATTTACAGAGATAGAATCTAAACTGGTGCCATTTGGGTTCAATGTCCCATCAAGAGTTTCAGAACATAAGCAGTAGATCAAGTGTGAACCTCAGGTTTGACTCTGGAGTCACAGCAGTGAATGGCCCGTGGACTCTCCCTCCCCTTCCTCTACCCCCTCCACCCAGACACACACTTCTGTCCTCATTATACCTAGAGTGGAGTTTCCTTTCTTTTCTATCTGCAATATCATCCACAGGTGGTGGTGGTGTTATTTTTTTTTATTTTATATCTCTTTTTTAAATTGGTGTATACTTGCTTTACAATGTTATGTTAGTTTTTATGTTAGTTTCTTCTGTACAATGAACGGAATCAGCCATATGTCTTCATACATCCTCTCTCTTTTGCACCTCCCTCCCCGCTCATCCCCATCCCATCCCTGTAGATCATCATAGAGCACCAAGCTGAGCTCCCTGTGCTATACAGGAGCTTCTCACTAGCTAGCTGCTTTATACACAGTAGTGTATATATGTCAATTCCAATATCCTAATTCATCCCCCCTTCCCTTCCCTCCATCCCCACTCCTGTCTATGTCCGTGTCTCTGGACCTAGAGTCTGTCATACCGAGTGAAGTAAGTCAGAAAGAGAAAAACAAATACTATATATTAACGCACATATGTAGAATCTAGAAAAATGGTACAGATGAATCTATTTACAAGGCAGAAGTAGAGACGCATACAGAGATTTTAGTAAAACCCTGACTTGAAGCCAGTGGAGCAAGAAGACAAAGAGTCGCCAACAACCAAGCTAGAGGGGTGAGTGGCATGGTTTGTGTTGCTGCTTCAGCGGCTTGTGACATTCATTCTCTTACCCTCCTGATTCCCAACAGAAGCCTTGTTTTCCTCTTTTGCTGGGTCCTACCTCCCTCCCTGGGCATTTGTCTCCCGCACCTGCTACACTAGCATACTCACCCCTGAGAGGTTTTACATACTATTTAGATATCACTAGATAAAAACAGGGTCTTAGGAATGAAATAAAAATTTTTTTAATTATTTCTTTTTAAATTTTATTTATTGATTGATGTGCTAGGTCTTTGTTGCCACATGGGCTTTTTTTTTTTCCTCTAGTTACAGTGAGTAGTGGCTATTCTTCATTGCAGTGTGTGGGCTTCTCACTGCGGGGGCTTCTCTTGTTGTGGAGCACAGGCTCTAAGCACGCAGGCGTCAATAGTTGTGGCACATGGGCTTAGTTGCTCCACAGCATATGGGATCTTCCCAGACCAGGGATTGAACCCACGTCTCCTGCATTGGCAGGAGGATTCTTTATCATTGAGCCATGAGGGAAGCCCATGGGGGATATTTCTATTTTAGTACTAGTACTGGTTAAGATTCACAGTGGGCTCACTATGAGCCAGACACCACTGCAGTTTAGGTCTGGGTAATCCTTTGAGATGGCATCAGAATCCCCTCTACACAGATGTGGATGCTGAGCCAAGGGAGGTGATGTAATGAACTCAGAGTCACATGAGCAACAAATGGCCAAGCTGGGACTGGACCCAGGCCCCAATCAGGACTTCCTGCCTTTCTTGAGCACTTTTACTCAGGGCTTTGCAGCCATCTCATTCCCCCTCAAGCCTAGGAGGCAAGGGTGCTTCTGATCTCCATGCTGGAGAGGAGAAAATGTAGGTTTAGAGGGCTTGGAGGGAACTCCTGAAAATAGAAAAGCCCTTCTTTCCTTCTTCCTCTACCAAACACTCTGGTGCTAGAGATGGAAGCACAGATAATGAAGGTTCCTCTAGTGGCTTCTGAGATCCTGTCACTATGAGGTATGTAAGTGAAGGCATAAAGTGCACCATTCTACAGACCCCCAAAATAGATGCCAACATGTATTGCTTCATGTGCATGCACGTTAAATTACTTCAGTCATGTCTGACTCTGTGTGACCCTGTGTGACCCACCAGGCTCCTCCATCCATCCATGAGATTCTACAGGCAAGATACTGGAATGAGTTTCCACTTCCTCCTCCAGGAGATCTTCCTGACCCCAGGGATTGAACTCCCATCTCTCTCATCTTCTGCATTGGCAGGCAGGTTCTTTACCACTAGCGCCCCCTGAGGAGCCCATTGCTTTATGTGGCCATCCATAAAGCCTCAGATTTCTGTCTTCAGCTGCTCCCACTGCCCTCTCCCTCTCCTTACCCACCTCCTTCCAGTGGGATGGCGTAGCATCTCCCCCAGGGGTAAATTCCTACCTACACAGNTGATTTTTAGCTCTTTAGAAAAGGCTCTGTATCTTCAAGATGCTTTAAGCTTTGTGCCTCTCACAGTTGGGGGGCTGTAAACAATTCACAAATTGTAAAAAGTCTGGGGGAACCTGTTAGGCAAGTTAGAGATCAGAGGGGGTTTGAGCTGATGCAGGAGACTGAAGCGCTGAATTAACTTTTTTCCAGAGAATGTCAGAAGAGTGAAAAGCACAGTACAATAAAATCAGACCGACTCTGGTTTTGGGGGTAGATGTTCAGGAAAACTCAGGGGGAACCCCTGAAGCCAGATCATGCCTTTGCATTTTGTCGGGCTTCCTTCCTCATGACCTCTGCCATGGGCGGGATTCCTCACGCTGGCTCCCGGCAGAAAACTTTTTTTGTTGTTGTTTGTTTCTATTAAGAATGCCACTGGAATTTTATTAAGGATTGTGTTGGATCTACAGGTGGCTTTGGGAGGCATGGGCATTTTAACAATATCAATTATTACACCCATGAACAAGAAATCTCTTTCCATTTGTGTCTTCTCCAGTTTCTTTCTTGTAGTTTTCATCATATACATAATTCAGTTCCTTGGTTAAATTTATGTTATGTATCTTGTCTTTTATGCTATTCTGAATGGGATAGTTTAAAATTTTCTTTCTTAGATGTTTCATTATTAGTATATAGAAATGCAGTTGATTTCTGATTATTGATTTTATATCTTGCAACTTACTGAAATAATTAGCTTCAATAGATTTTTGGTTATATATTTGGGTTTTCTAAATAAAATAATGTAATCTGCAAAAATGACAATTATACTTCTTCCTTTCCAATTTGGATGAATTTTATTGCTTTGTTTTGCCTAATCGGTCTATCTTGGACTTTCAGGATTACACTGAATAAAAGTAGTGGGAGTGAGCATTCTTATCTTCCTCTTAATCTTAGAGGAAAAGCTTTCAATGTGTTTACCATTTACTATAATAGTAGCAGGAAGTTTGCTATATTTGACCTTTATTATGTTGAAATATGTTTCTTCTATATCCAATCTGTTGAGGAATTTTATCATGAAAGAATGTATTTTTTTAGCCTTTTTTTCTATATCAATTGAGCCTATCATGCAGTTTTTCCTCTTTCATTCTATTAGTGTGACATGTTACATTTATTAATTTGAGGATTTTGAACTATCAGAGCATGACTGGGATAAATCTCAATTGGTCACATTGTATAGTTATTTTAATATATTTTTGAATTTGGTTTGCTAACATTGTTGAAAAATTTTGTGATTCATTGAAATTGTTGATCTATAGTTTTCTTGTAGTGTCCATAACTGGCTTTGGTAACAGGATAATACAGGCCTCACAGAATGAATTGAAAAATGTTCCCATCTCTTAAATTTTTTGGAATAATTGTAGAAGGACTGGCATTAATTTTTTTTTTTAATTGGTCAAATTTGCCAGAGAAGACTCCTGGCCTTGGAAAGGGAAAATCTGAACAGACCAATAACAGGTAAAGAGAGTGAATTGGTAATCAAAAAACCTTACAGCATAGTGAAGTGAAAGTGATAATCACTCAGTCGTGTCCGACTCTTTGTGACCCTATGGCTGAGCCACAAAGGAAGCCTGCTCAGTGTTTTACTGGCTTTTAAATTTGTGCAGTTTAATATGCACTGGCAGTATGTACTGGCAATTTAATATGTTGGGATTTTGATAGGAACTGTCTTGAATCTGTAGATCTGTTATCATAATAATATTAAGTAATTTGATTCACTAATATGGGCTATATTTCCACTTGTCTTTTAAATTACTTCCAAAATGTTTTGCATTTTCAATGTGAAAGTTCTATACTCCTTAAATTAAATTTCTTCCCAAGTATTTTAGTCTTTTGTTCAGTTCATTTCAGNACTCAGTCATGTCCGACTCTTTGCGACCCCATGGACTGTAGCCTACCAGGCTCCTCCATTCATGAGATTTTCCAGGCAAGAGTACTGGAGTGGGTTGCCATTTCTTTCTCCAGGGGATCTTCCCAATCCAGGGATAGAACCCTGGACTCCCACGTTGCAAGCAGACGCTTTAACCTCTGACCTACCAGGGAAGCCCTAAGAATCCTAGAGTGGGTTGCTATTTCCTTCTACAGAGGATCTACCCAGGAATCTAACTCGAGTCTCTTATATCTCCTGCACTGACAGGCAAATCCTTTACCACTAGCGCGAGGCCACCTGACCAGGGATCAAACCTGAGCCGCCTGCATTGGCGAGGTGGAGCCCCAGCCACTGGACCACCAAGGAAGTCCCTAACAATTCAATTCTTAAAGTCAGGGGAATGACTGGGATGACCCATGAAATATCAGAGAGAGAACACGCCTCTATGGTCTGAGCCTTCAGGGACTCCTTCCTTAAAAGGTTAACAAAAGAGGAGGTGATTGCAAAGGTGATAGTAGCCAGTTAAATAGATGAGAGGAGATGGAATCCAGACGGGAAAGGAAAAGAAAAGGAAAGAAAATAAAAGAGAAGTTTGGCCTCTGAAGGAGTTGGAACATTTCAACCATACAGAGAATTGCCCCAGATGTGCACACAGGTCCAGGAAAGTAAGTATATCTAGTGATGAGCACATGCAAGGTCCCTTTTTCTTGCTTCTATTTCCTCAGTGAAAGACTAGGAGTTGAGAATGATGAAGGTGAAGGGATGAGAATGTGGAGGAGGTTTGAATGGAAGAGTGTAAGCCAGTGCTTTCAGAAAGTAGAAAGAATGAAACTAGGGACTTAAAAGAAAGATTATTTATTTTAAATGTGATAGTGTGAAAGTCCACTTTAGATTAATGGCCTTTTTTTTTCCTTGTCCTTTTTAACATTTTTTTTTTAATTTTAGATTTATGGCCATCGATATAAGGTGAGACCAATAGCCAAGTATGTGTTTCCTATAGCCCCATTTCACTGCTCAGGTGCAGGCAAGGAGTGGGCAACAAGATAGACTTAGCAAGACTTAAGGCTTCTCATGTGACTATCTCAGAGGAAGAGCAGATGGGGCAAAGGCATTAACAATGCTTTCAAAGGAGTGACGTTAATGATGGATGCAGATTCATCATATGAACTCCAAACTGAGTAAAGAAAGAAGTGCAGGGACTTCTATGGTGGTCTGGGGATTAAGACTCTGTGTTTCTAATCCTGAGGATATGAGTTCAATCCCTAGCTGGAGAACTAAGATCCCACATGCCTCACAGCCAATAAATAAATAAGAAAGAAGTGAACACACAAGTAGTGATGTAAACTGAGAAAGAACTGAATGGACTGCTGATCTCAGCATAGCCAAAATGTGTTAATAAGGGTATTAGAAGACCTAATACTCTGGTGGTATTGGAGAAGACTCTTGAGAGTCCCTTGGACTGCAAGGAGATCCAACCAGTCCATCCTAAAGGAAATCAGTCCTGAATATTCATTAGAAGGACTGGTGTTGAAGCTGAAACTCCAATACTTTGGCCACCTGATGCAAAGAGCTGATTCATCTGAAAAGACCCTGATGCTGGGAAAGATTGAAGGCAGGAGAAGAAGGAGATGACAGGATGAGATGGTTGGATGGCATCACCGACTCAATGGACATGAGTTTGAGTAAACTCCAGGAGTTGGTGATGGACAGGGAGGCCTGGCGTGCTGTAGTCCATGGTGTCACAAAGAGTCAGACATGACTGAGTAACTGGACTGATGCTGATCAGAAGATCTGAGCAGGGAATACAGAAGGTAATAACCTGGAGTTGACATTTCAGAGGTGTTTCAATCAATGTTGATTTCAAGGTCCATATTACAGAAACGTTTGATTGGTTATGGTGGAGAGGAGAAGATCATTGCAAGAAAGTAGATTAAGGAATAGGATGAGATGTTGGTAGAGTTATCCACCTGGATACTAAAGTCATCAATAGTGGTGACAGGAGTAAAGGTGAAAAGAATATGAACCAGGTGTTGGTGGATTTAATGAAAGAGAAGGGATACCTCAGGGATCAGTAGATAATTGCAATGAAGAGGGATGGGGTGGTACAATCTGATGACATGATCTTCAATGGAATTAGGGTCTTTTTTCCTTCAAGGCTGTACCAGGCAGCATGAACCAGTGGGATCTTGGTTCCCTGACCAGGGATCTATCTAACCTCTGCCCCGTGGCTTTGGAAGCACAAAGTCTTAACCATTGGACCACCAGAGAAGTCCCTGGGAATCAGGGTTGAAGGAAAATGAGGAAGAAATGACTTAGAAGCAGCGAAAGAAAGCCAAGTCTGAAGAGGGGTGTGTGTGTGTGTGTGTGTGTGTGTGTGTGTGTGTGTGCGTGCGCGCGCGCGCGCGCGTGTGCATGCATGCATGCACTTAGTTGCTCAGTTGTGTCTGATGATTTGTGACCCCATGGACTGTAACCCACCAGTCTCCTCTGTCCATGGGAGAATTCTCCAGGCAAGAATGCTGGAGTGGGTTTGCCATTCCCTTCTTCAGGGGATGTTCCTGCGTTTCCTGCTTTTCAGGTGGATTCTTTACCATCTAAAACACCAGGGAAGCCCCAGAACTTCCATCAGTGGGAATGTGGGAAAATGGTGTTCTCAGAAAACATTTAGGTCTTAGGGCAAGAAGATGAAAGAAGTGTTCAGAGAAGAGGCTGAGGGCATAGGTATCAGGGAGTGTTTAACAGGAGGATTCCTACATGCTGTTTCTCATAAGTCCTCTGTTTCTTATCAGTGGAACAGCAAGCTGCTCCCAAGACTGAGGTTATTATGTGAGACAGGCTTGAATCTCCTTCAGTAAACATTCTCTTTACAACAACCTGCTTAGTCTCCATCCTGTTTCTTGAGATATGGGTTGTCTCCTGGCCTGGTGACCATTATTAATCCCTTGTTCCCTTGGTAACAGTTGCTGTACATTTGGTTTTCTGATCTTTATCATTGCAGAAAGAAATTTCTTGTACAACAGCCTATATATACTCACAGAAAGATCATTAAAGCACCTTTGCTCCATCAGAGCTTGGGTCCCCATGTCTTTCTTTCTTTCTTTCTCTCTCTCTCTCTCTCTTTCCCCCTCCCTCCAGGTCTCTCTTTCACTTTCTTATCGTTGACTCTGGACCACCAGGTTCCGGTCCATTAAAGGACCCCAACAAGTGGCGCCCAGAACAGGGACTCTGATATACCTGGCATTTCTGACAGAGTAACTCAGGAGACCTATTGAGGTTGGGACCTATTGAGGTGGGTAAGTAGTAAGACACGGGTCAAACAGCTGGAAAGTCCCATCATTTCTCTACTTTACTTCACCATTTGTTTAAAGCTCAGGGACTTTTGGTTTCGCGCCAATGAATAGAGGCTTGCTTTCAAACAATGGTTGAGTGTAATCCTTGGTTCCCTGATAAAGGTAGTTTTGATTTAGAAATTTGGCACTGGGTCAAAGGAAATGGTGAATAAGCTGCCAAGCAAGGATAAAATATTCCAATTGATTTCTGGCCCCTATGGGTTCTCATTAAAGCTGTAATTCTGCCATTTCAAGGTAAATTCTAGCCCTGCCAATATTTGACAACAGACAGAACACCTATTACATGAATATAAATTAAATGATAAAATGTTACAAAAGGCCCAATTAAAACAACATAAAATATTTCAAAATTTTCCTACAAGCCCTGCCTCGGCTGCTTCACGTGCTCCTCCTCTGCCAGCAGGCACAAATCCAAAAGTCTCTCCTTTGCTAGAACCTAGTGATTCTAACAACGACTCTCTTGAGACACTTTTGATGCCAAAACCGGCAATACTTTTTTAGATAATTATGATAAGTCCTTAACACAGACTCATATTTGCAAAAAAAAAAAAAAAAAAAATGGCACTTACTCGCTCTCTTCCATGACAGAGGCTCTCTGAATTACTGGCTTTGCAATCACAAGTTTCTGACACTGATGGTTTCTTGTCTTTCCTGTTTTTAGAAATCATGATGCTCAAGGGCACATAATACCTCAATATGATGGTATTAATCTTTTTTACATGCAACAAATGAAAAAGGCTGTAACTATGTATGGCCCACATTCGCCTTTTACTAAAGAGCTTCTAAATGTTGTGGCATCTTCTATTGGAAACTTTTTTCTCTATGATTGGTGAACTTTAATAAAAGCTCGCCTTAAACCAGGAGAATATCTTCAATGGACAATGTGGTTTTATGATATAGCCAAAGATCATGCTAACAAGAATGATCGAGCTGGCACTGCCCAAAACCAAACTACTTTTGAAATGTTAACTGATGCTAGACAATTTGATACCATAGAAGCTCAAACACAATGCCCCCACCTTGTTGCATGAACAATTAAAAACATCGGCCCTTGAAGCTTGGGATCGAATTACTCCTCAAGAAGAGCCTACAGGTAGCTACATTAAAATATTACAAGGACCTAATGAAAATTATGCTGATTTTTTAACTAGACTAGAAACTGCTATTTCCCATACTGTAATCAGAGAAGAAACCAAAAAAAACAGCTAAAAAAATTACTTGCTTATGAGAATGCAAATCAGGAATGTCAAAAAGCTATTGCTCCAATTCGTGAGACTGGGACTATTATTGATTATTTGAAGGCTTGTTGCAATCTAGGATCAGAAACTCAAAAGATGCAAATGCTAGCTGAGACAATGGCTGCTGCCTTTAGAAAAGGAAATGAAGGATGCTTTAATGGGGAGATAAAAACCATTTAAAAGGGGACTGCCCTAAGAAGGCTAATAAAAAAACTTCCAAGAATCTGCCCTCGCTGCCATAGAGGAATGCATTGGGCCAAAGATTGAAATCTAAATTTGATATTGAAAGAAAACCTATTTCAGGAAACTCCAAGCAGGGGATCACCCAGGTCCCCTTCAACAAAAACCAGGGGTAAATTCTATCTTTTCCTTTAAACCCTCAAGATCTGGAGGTACTGCCATCGATATACCAGCCTTAAGTGATTTTTTTCCTTTACCCTCAAGCAGTCCCTTCTAAAATACCTACCGGACTTTTTGGACCCCTGCCCCCACAAACCCGTCTTTTACTTGGCCAACCTAGTTTGACTTCTAAAGGAATTACTGTTCACCCTGGAATAATTGATTCAAATTATAAAGAAGAGATTCAAATTATGATGTCACCTCAGATTCTATGACAATTCAAAAAGGGAGACAAAATTGCTCAATTACTTCTTTTACCTTACATTTCTATTAACTCCTCTAATAATATACAGACAAGTGGATTTGGCAGTACAGATCAAAAACAATCCTTATGGACATCATTGGTATCTGAATATGCCCAGCCAAATATAAATATCAAAATTAATGATAAAAAATTTTCTGGTTTCCTCAACACTGGATCTAATATTAATATTACTATGATTTCCAAACACTTATGGCCCAAATTCTGGCCTCCACAAAAAATCTCTTGCCAAATTTCAGGAATTCTCAAACCAAAGTACAGGAAATTTATCAAAATGTTCAAATCTACCCATATGAAGGACCAAAAGGCCAGCCTGCAACATTAAGACCTTATGTGATAGATGCACCCCTTAAATCTAATAAGAAGGGACTTATACAATGGCAAACTCAGATATACATTCCACATTTTTCCTAAGGGCCACTGCTCATTTAACAAACAAAGCAATTATTAAAATAGCTTGGAAAAATGATGAGCCTATTTGGACAGAGCAATGGCCCCTTATGAAAGAAAAATTACAGGCTGCTAAAGAACTTATAGGTGCACAATTAGAATTAAAACATATTGAGGAATCTTGCTCTCCTTGGAACTCTCCTATTTTTGTTATTAAAAAGAAATCTAAAAAATGGCATCTCTTAAAGACCTTATAAAAGTTAATGCATCTATGAAACCTATGGGTGCATTACAACCAGGGATCCCATCACCCACTACTATTCCTCAAAACTGGCACATTATTATTACTGATTTACAAGATTGCTTTTTTAATATACCTTTACACCCTTTAGACTGAGAGAGATTCACTTTCTCTTTCCCTTTCCCTAATCACATCGGGCCTCATAAAAGATTTCAATAAACTTTGTTATCTCAAGGTATGCTTAACAGTCCTACTATTTGTCAAAATTTTGTAGCCAAGACTTTACATCCAATGTGACAGCAATTCCCTCATGCATATATCGTTAATAATATACCGTAACAACAAAATGGAGTAGTGATATTTTTGACACTGAATGGCCATGATATTCTTTATAATCCAGAAAGAACTGATTAAAATAAAATCCTTTTTGAAATTGCAAAACCAGTACTTCTTACACGTGCAGTTAGGAAAAGGTCAACTTGTTAAAATACTTTTCTGGAGCTCCAATTCTGCCTGGGAAATAAAAACAGGCTTAAGAAAAAACCTAAAGTTAACTCTTATCATGTCCTTGGGATACACAGCCCACTCTATCTGGGACTCCAGCCATAAACAAATTGGTGGAACTCAGGAAAAAAAAAAAAATATATATATATAGCAAAAAGATATTTTAAATTTCAAGCAGAAAACTATGTCTGCCTCTCTATCTAAAATTATCTATGTCTCAATGTATGTCTTTGTTTTTGGATAATATGAAGTTAATGAGCTCTATTTAAATTCAAGTTTACGTGAACTGAAAAATATTCAATATTAAATTTAATGTTTATTTAAATATAATTATTTGCCAATCTAATTAAGACATGTCTTAAGACATCAACATTGTATAATATTTTTATTATGCCTAGGTTTAAGGTAAAACCAAATTTGTCAACAAAAAAGTAACTCTTTATATATATATAAATATATAAATGAGATGAAAACTTTTAGATAAACTCTATTAAAAATGATTTTTTATTAAAAAGTCTATCTAAAATAATCTCTTAGGATTGGAGTAACTTAAATTTCTAGAATTGTACTAAACTAAAGGATAAAATTTATTAAATAGCTAGGTCATTTCCAAATAAAGTAAGATTTTAAAACATTAATTACTGAACACTAACTTCCTCTTACAAAAAGTTTTTCTTACAGAAAAACTAAAGAGATTTTAGGCTATTAATAAATATAAATATATACTATATAAAATATATATTATAATATATAATATACTAAATATATTCACCAATCTATAAATGCTGATATACAAGATACTTCATAGTTGCTAAAGAAAAGATATACGCTTTTAATAAAAAGATATAAGAAGTGGCAAATAAAATGATGGATACAAAAATATAAAAAAGGTTTATGACAAATGAAAAAGAATCTTATGTCAAATGGATGTAACTCATTGCCCTGAACTTTCCTCCTCTTCCTTCTTACATGTGTCAATCAAAACAAATTCTTCTTTTATATGGGTCACACCTCTCCGAGGTGAAACTACATGACATTTTATAACCCACCTGTTACCTTACTTTGCAATAATGAGAACACCTAATTCTATAAAAACAGACAATGACCCTGCCTATATTTCTAAGCAGTTCAAACAATTTTTACATTCATTCTCTATTAAACAGATTACAGACATTTCTTATAATCCACAAACACAAGACATAGTTAAACAAACACATTACACACTGAAACTACAAATAAAAAATTAAATAAGGGGGAATACACAGGAACACTTTTATCTTCCTTATCCAGAGCAGACTGTACTAGATTCCAATGCAATATATTCTTTGAGCCTATAACTATTGTTAATATAGCTTTATTTGTTTAAATTTTTTTAAACTTACCGCAAGGAGATATTTTGACAAAAGCAAAAAAACATTTCAAGACATTGAAGGACACCTCCCTTCCTCTGCCCATTTGGTATCAAGATGGGTTAACTAATCAACGAAAATCTAGGAAACTAATCTTACAGGGAAAGGGGTATGCTTCTATTTCTCCAGATGGATCCAACGAACTCACATGGCTTCCTCTTCGGAAGATTCCATCTAAGGGGGCCCCCAACATTCAAACCAGAGATGAAACAGCAAAAACCCCAGGAGGAAGACATTCCAGTGTAAGCCATGGCGGCTTTAAAATTTTCCAAAAACGCCGCACTTGACCTCATCGAACTTATGAACTCCCTACTTGGAGACAGATTAAAACCCTTACTAACCAGGTTGAAAATCTGATTTCTCAATAGGGAATGCCTCGGAATCCTGAAAATATTTTTGTCGCTATGCTTGCTTTGCTTGCTTTTGCTTCCCCCGCTCAGGCTGACTTGATTGATCACACTTATTGGGCTTATATACCAACCCCTCCCTTTTTAAAAATTTATTTATTTTAATTAGAGGCTAATTACTTTACAATATTGTATTGGTTTTGCCATACATCAACATGAATCCACCACGGGTGCACACGTGCTCCCCATCCTGAACCCCCCTCCCTCCTCCCTCCCCATACCATCCCTCTGGTTCATCCCGGTACACCAACCCCAAGCATCCTGTATCCTGCACCAAAACTGGACATGTACCCCAAACCCCCCTTTTTATTGTAGGTTATAGAATGGACAGATACAGGACCAATTGTATCCACTAACGACTCAACACATATGCCCCCTCCATGGAGCTTGGAGGGGCCCACCCATCCTGAGAAAGAAGGAAGACCAATTAACATTTCTCTAGGCTATGAAATCCTTCCTTTATGCATGGGCCCAACAAAATTATGTATTAATGTTAGTCGACAAACATGGGCTTTTGTCCTGCCCCCCAAAAAGGAACTTCTACACATTGTTTGGACTGTTTACTGTCCTGTCCTTTTATAAAATCCATGTCAAAACTACCAAAACTCTAGGAAAAGGACAAAAGTTAAAATGTAAGAGGTTTACTTATAAAGACTTTAAATATACTCCTGTTTATTGAGATAAATGTCAAGCTAAATCAGGGAAATTAATGTTTATGGCCAATTACACCATTGTTGATTGGGGACCCCCTGGTGTGTGGGTATCCAGCTGCTCAGATGATATTGACAGGACTATGTGTGACTATGCTACTCAAGTAGCATAGAAGATTACCAACAGTTCAATGAAACACTTCCATGAAAAGGACTCCTGGGCTGGCTTGATGGTGAAATACCACCTTCTCACCCTCAAATCGTCCTTGATAAACAGATTGGGCCTAAACAATGGGACATCTGGAACTTGCTGCAAGCACCGAAGAACTTGGAACTTAGACTGGACATTTCACAGGGACCAATCATAGTCATAGTAAGTATTTCTTTCCCTACAATCAATCATATTTCATACAAGCCTGTGTTCCACTTGCTTTTGTTGTAGCTATAGGAAATTTACAATTCAATAAGACTTTACGTTCTGTAACTTGTATAAATTGCAAATTATATACTTGTCTTAACTCTTCTGTTTCCTTAAGAATTGAAGCTCTTTTGATTCTTCAATCTTAAAGTAGTCTGTGGTTACCAATAAATCTCCAGCAGCCCTGGGAAGAAGGTCCCATGGCTGGACTTGCTTCCTGGTTACTTACTAAATTGCTCCAGTGATCTAAATGATTCATTGGATGGCTGATTTTTGGCATTTGGGGATTAATAGCTATCTGCACCACTGCTGCCATCACTGGCATTGTTTTACAAACCTCAATTCAAACACATAATTTTATCCAAAACTGGACTAAAGATGCTCATACTATGTGGGCCACTCAGGCTCAGATAGATGAAGATATTCAAGATGAAATACAGGAATTAAAAACAGCCATAAAATGGGTTGGAGATCAATTAACTGATGTACAAAAACGGTGATGCTAAAATGTGATTGGAATTCTACTCAATTTTGGATTACTCCTGTTCAATAATAGTGCCTACAACTGGGAACAAACCAAATTTCATTTACAAAACATACCTGATAATGCCTCTCTGAATGTACAATTATTACAAAAAGAAATCTTTGAAACCTTTTCTAATAATTTGCCCTCTTCCACTAATTTGGAAACTTTAGCTGAACAACTAGCTGATCAACTATCTGGGCTCGACCCACGCGGATGGTTTCAAAGCATTACTCACGGCATTGGGTCTGGAACTGTAATTTTGGTGATTGTATTGACAACTATATTTGTCATCTACTGTTGCCTTCATGCAAAAATTGTTAAAACTAAACAAACTCTAATGGTCAGAACCCTTTTTACAAATATTATAAATAAGGGGGAATTATCAGGGAGTGTTTAACAGGAGGATTCCTACATGCTGTTTCTCATAAGTCCTCTATTCCTTATCAGTGGAACAGCAAGCTATTCCCAGGACTGAGGTCATTATGTGAGACAGGCTTGAATCTCCTTCAGTAAACATTCTCTTTATGACAAAACTGCTTAGTCTCCATCCTCTTTCTTGAGATATGGATTGTCTCCTGGCCTGGTGACCATTATTAATCCTTTGTTCTCTTGGTAACGGTTGCTGTACATTTGGTTTTCTGATCTTTATCATTGTAGAAAGAAATTTCTTGTACAACAACCTATATATACTCACAGAAAGATCATTAAAGCACCTTTGCTCCATCAGAGTTTGGGTCCTCGTGTCTGTCTTTCTTTCTCTCTCTCTCCCCCTCCCTCTGGCTCTCTCTTTCACTTTCTTATCATCGACTCCGGACCACCAGGTTCTGGTCCATTAAAGGACCCCAACAAATAGGGACACTTGCATATGGCAGAGACTTCCACAGGGCTCAGGATTTACGATGGCAGTGGAAAATTGGCTCAGATTAAGAAATCTCTGAAATATGAGAATAATAATTCCTACCAGACAGGCTAGCAACCAGGCATAATGACTATTAACATAAAACAACCGTTTGGCAAGGCTCCTGGAACAGAGTAAGTGCCCCCCAAATATCATCCTTAACTAGCACCACCTTAACCAGTGGGTAGCACGCTCAAGACTTGAACCCAGACCTTCTCCCTCTGACGGCAGGTGCTTCCACCACCCACACCAGCAGTGTAGCAGGACAGATGGCTCTGGTATAAAGAGCTGCATCGATTCAGCAGCATGAGTTTCCTTCAGTCTTACTAGCTTCCCTCTGTCTCTCTGTACAGAGAGGAAACAGTGCTAATAGAAACTGACATGATGATTACAAATAAACCAAAAGTCAATAACTCACCAGCTACTGGCTGATGTCTTGTTTGCTTTTAATATCCTCTTTGATCGACTGGAGACGAAGCACACTTTAATATATTTGTCTAGTCTATCTGTGCAGGTGGCAATCTGTTTCAAACTGTAACCATGTATTTCTGTTTCATTGCTTTTAAAAAAAATTAATGGTATAGCTACTCGATTGTTTGAGGCTTTCCAAGTAGCTCAGTGGTAAAGAACCTGCCTGCCAATCCAGTAAATTTGGGTTTGATCCCTGGATCAGGGAGATCCCCGGGAGAAGGAAACAGCAACCCATTCCAGTATTCTTGCCTTGGAAATCCCACAGACAGAGAAGCCTGGCGGGTTACAGTCAGGGGTCACAAAAGAGTCAGACATGATTTAGCAGCTAAACAACAACCACTCAATTGTTTACCTCATATCTGGAAATGGGCACTAGCAGGAAGACCATAGGCCTGCTAGATCCATCTCCTTGACATCATTTCAAGTGACGTGGGATTTTCTGAATGAGATTTTCCTCAACTAAGGTGGCTTGTTCTTTAGGATCTGAGTGTAACTTGCAATTCAGTAGCATTTTGTGCAAATGAGGTGTTCTATACTGTATCTCTACAGATGTATTTCACAGCGTATCTTCAAGGGTTGGGGATTACACATAGCTGTGACTGCTAAAGTGATTTCAACAAAAACAATGATGAAAACAGAAATGGGTTTTATTTCCTGAGCATATACTGTATCCCAAGCGCCATGCTAATGCCTTTAGAATATGTGTGTGTGTTTGCTAAGTTGTGTCCGACTCTTTGTGGCCCCATGAACTGTAGCCTTCCAGGCTCCTCTGCCTATGGGATTTTCAAGGCAAGAATACTGGAGCGGGTTGCTGTTTCCTACTCCAGGGTTCTTCCCGACCCAGGGATCCACGAATCTCTTGTGTCTCCTGCATTGGCAGGCAGATTCTTTACCACTAGCGCCACCTGGGAAGTCCTTAGAATACATAAGTCTATTTAATCCTGAAAACAACCAGAAAAGTACCTCTATCTTTACAAATTTAAAAAAAAAAAAAAAATGGAGTTTGAAGACATTAAGTAACTTATCCAAGGACACACCCAGTAAGTGGTCGATTCAGGATTTCGACGCAGGTGGGCACATTTCCAAAGCCTGAGCTTTTTCCTCCACTGGGTGAGAGTAGCAGGCACACAGCGGGCCACTGGGAGAGTGTTCAGCCACAGGCTACAAATTGTTCCTCCCAACACTTTGGAGAGGGGTCTGCACGGAGAGCAGTCTTTTTCTGTGTGGACTGACGCCATATTAGCATCATCGGGAAACTTACCAGGAATGCAACTTGTTTCTACTGAATTGTTGGAAGGGAACTGCAATCTGAATTTTAATACACAGGTGAGAACGTCTGTGTTCAGACTTACAGATGCAGAGGGCACTGAAGAAAGTTGTAAGGGATGGTGGAGGACAAGACCTCAGTCTTTCACTCATTCTCCTGAGCACTTTCTACTGCAGCCTTGCCTGCACAAGGCACTGTCTGACATCAAGCCTGTGCACTTCATCGGATCTCACCAGCCTCTCTCTCTGTTTTTCTGTATCCTGACTGGAAACAGTGCACCCTAACAGAAACTGTCAGGGTGATTACAAATAAACCCAAAGTCAGCAATTCACCAGTTACTGACTGATGGCTAGTTTGCTTTTAATATTCCTGTGGGGTGAAGAAGGGTTGGGGAGGGCCCATTCTGAGCTATGGTTGGTGGCCCATTTGCCCAAGAGCCCAAGCATCTGGAGTCTTGGGGCAGGAGATGTTTATTTGCATTGAGCACTGACTCAATTAACTGTCATGGTCAGAGGCAGCTGAAGCTTGGAAAAATCCAATTTGGCACTAGGAGTGCAGCTGGGAGCCTTGCTTAGCATAGTCCCCTAAAAAATTAGATTTAGTGCTTGTCATTGCACATTAAGCTATATCAAGTCCCTATCAGTTCCCCTTCTGGCCACATAAGCTCTCCTCCTGGCAGTGACTGAGCGATTGGCACATAACCTTCTCCGTTGCCTTTCCTTAGGCTTCCTGGAAAGATCCAGGGCCTCCTCCCTCAGATGAGTCATGAAGACATCTGTCTGTGGAGCAGAGGAAGCTGGAGGCCCCCCCTCCCCACAGTAGAGTGTACTCCATTAGCACCTTTCTAGAGGTAAAAAAAAAAAAAAAAAAGCAAAAGGGTAATCTGGGGGACAGTGAGTGGGAAAGATGAAACTGTAAGATTGGTCAAAAAGTCCGTTTGGGTTTTTTCATAACACAGAAAAACCCAAACTAACTTTTTGGCAAGCTCAATATCAATGATGGTGATGGTGGTACTTGCTAATATTCTACAGGTAAAAAGCATTTTCACAGATTATGTCACTTATTCCTCAGCTGTTCATTCGCTATGTCTGACTCTTTGTGACCCCATGGACTGCAGCATGCCAAGCCTCCTTGTCCCTTACTGTCTCCTGGAGTGTGCCCAAGTTCATGTCCATTGAGTCAGTGATGCCATCCAACCATCACATCCTCTGCCGCCCTCTTCTTCTTTTGCCATCAATCTTTCCCAGCATCAGGGTCAGATTTACCCTCTGAACTCTTAGTATTCTGATAGCCATTTTAGTGATAGGAAAGTGAAGCTCAGAAAGCTGATGTGATTTGTACAAGTTTGCATAGCAAATTAATGGAGCTGAAAGGAAAAGCCAAGGTCATTTGACGAGCAGTCATTCATCCACACAGCTAGGTGAGTTGCCCCTCCATCACCCCTGTCAAGCCCTCTCACTCTGTACTGGGGACTGCTTCTTGAAGGAACTGCCTACCCAATCAGGCTAGAATCACAGATGCAGACAGGAGAGGTAATTTGATGAAGGAAGAATGCTGCCCCTCTATGACTCTCAAGATCTGGCCCTGATGATGCTTTCCAATGACCTCAGAAAGGGTCCCTGGCCCATACCTCTGCCAAACTTCATGTTGAGGACCAAGGTCACTTACCTAACTGCCACTCAGGAGCACACATGGTCTGTAGCATCCAGATAGGCAATGTGGGCTCCAGCATGGCCACCCCCATGTTGGCAAAGCAGATGGAGCCTGGGGAGATAATCCAGTGAGCCCCTGAGGCAGTCCTGAAGCTTGGATCCTTCCTCCCAAAGGGAGGCAATGTCAGCTTACCTGCAGCCACCAGGATATAAGGGTCTCTGAGAAGCGTGAGGAGTGGAGTCCCCTTGGCACTCTGAGAACACGGACAAAAAGAACTTCATCTATACAGTGTATATGCCTCTCCTGTTTCAAAGAATCTGAGAGCATGCAGGTAGGACCTTAGAGACCACCTACATCAGCTCCTTTACTGCAGAGATCAGCCACCCACAGGTCAGATGGAGAAGTGATGTACCAGTGTCACAGAGTGAGCTGGTGGCAACCACATGGCCCCCGCGTGACAGTCAGAAAGGGTGGGACAACATATTCCAGACATAAGTCCTGCCTTCAAATGACCACCAACCAGGTCAGAATGGGTTGTCAGCAAGGCTGCCACTGGACAACAGGTGTCTGGATGCCTAGCCCCTCCGCTTGATCTCCCCAGCACTGACATTTATCCAGGGAGAACCATAGGCAGATCACTGAGCTCCAGAGGTAAGCCCAGAGTTGACAACTCACAGAGCTGCTCAGGCCTTCTGAATGCTTTCTTCTGACAATGTGGAGCCACACTGGACTGGCATTGCCAAAGAAGCCTGAACATCTAGATTAAAATGTCAGCCTGAATGTCCAATTATAACAATGCCTGTCCTTCAAAAAACTCCATTCCAGCGATATTTAGTCATCTACCTTCCTTCCAAGCATACCAGCATGGAAGGTCATCATGGTTACCTTTCCTTAAACTCCCCTCCTCCTTTTTCCGATAGGTCCAAACCTCAAGCATTCATCAAAGTCAAGCTTAAATGGCCCCTTCTTATCCACAGTGTTCTCTAACTCAGTAGCTGGAAATTTTCTCTCTTAAACTTCCTAAGCACTATGTCATAATCCATGGTATTTACCACTTTCTATCTTGATTTAGTAGTTTATTTACTCCAGTGTTCATCACAGCACTATTTACAATGGCCAGGACATATACTCAACCTACATGTCCATCAGCAGAGGAATGGATAAAGAAGATGTGGTACATATGTACACAATGGAATATTACTCAGCCATAAAAAGGAATGAAAAGATGCCATTTGCCGCAATATGGATGGACCTAGAGATTGTCAGACTAAGTGAAGTTAGGAAGAGAAAGACAAATACCATATGATACCACTCACATGTAGAATCTAAAAAAGGGTACAAATGAAGCTATCTACAAAACAGAAATGCAGTTACAGATACAAAAAACAAACTTATGGTTACCAGGGTATAAGGGGTGGGGGAGAAATAAACTGGGAGATTGAGATCATCACATATACACTGCTGCTGCTGCTAAGTCACTTCAGTCGTGTCCGACTCTGTGCGACCCCATAGACAGCAGCCCACCAGGCTCCCCCGTCCCTGGGATTCTCCAGGCAAGAACACTGGAGTGGGTTGCCATTTCCTTCTCCAGTGCATGAAAGTGAAAAGTGAAAGTGAACTTGCTCAGTCGTGTCCGACTCTTCGCAACCCCATAGACTGCAGCCTACCAGGCTCCTCCACCCATGGAATTTTCCAGGCAAGAGTACTAAAATAGACAACTAATAAGGACCTACTGTATATCACAGGAAAGTCTATTCAGTACTCTGTAATGACCTACATGGGAAAAGAATCTAAAAAAGAGTGGATATATGTATATGTTTAACTGATTCACTTTACTGTACAACTGAAACTAACACAACATTATAAATCAATTACACACCAATAAAAAATTTTTTAATAGCTAAATGGTTGACTTGATAATAGGTTTAATAGTTTTGATACTGTCTCTTATACACATCTATGGTGATGGTGGTACNCCTACCAGGCTTCTCTATCCATGGGATTTTCCAGGCAAGAGTACTGGAGTGGGGTGCCATTGCCTTCTCCAATAAGAAATGGTATAAAGAGGTACAAATATTGGATTGGCCAGAAAGTTCATAAGGGAAAAACTCAAATGAACACTTTGGCCAACCCTATATATATAGATACGACAACAGAATGTGTTTGATATTTACTTTAACTTTTTATAAATATACATACACAAAGTATTAAGAAATCGGAGTACTAATAAGTTGATAGGAAAATAAAGCTTAATTACTTCACACCCTTGCTCATTCATTGACTCTGTCTTCAAACCTTGTTTCTCAGAAGCAGTTATTTTACATTCTTTTGGTTATTCTTTGTGGTACATCCTCATGACTTCAAATGACAATCAAAAAAAGAAAACATTCTTGGTCTATTTAGGCAGCATCTATTGACTTTCACCATGGTCGTAGAAATTTAGCTTATATAAGAAACTCAATATCATTTCCATATCCTTCCCCTATACTTACATCTTAGTTTTTGGTTAAATCAATATTAAATTTCTATTATAAAAACTAAGAGTTATTTCTAGAATAAGTAATATACTAAATTATAGGTTTAATTTGTTGTTGTTTTTGCTTTTACTGAGTTTAAAAGCAACTTTTTTCATTTGCTGATATATATTATAACATATAACGGGAGAAGGAAATGGTAACCTACTCCAGTACTCTTGCCTGGAAAATTCCATGGACAGAGGAGCCTGGTAGGCTTCAGTCCACGGGATTGCTAAGAGTCGGACATGGCTGAGCAACTTCACTTTGACTTTTCACTTTCATGCACTGGAGAAGGAAATGGCAACCCANTTGCCATGAAGTGATGGGACCAGATGCCATGATCTTAGTTTTCTGAATGCTGAGTTTTAAGCCAACTTTCTCACTTTCCTCTTTCACTTTCATCAAGAGGCTCTTTAGTTTTTCTCTTTCTGGCATAAGGGTGGTGTCATCTGCCTATCTGAAGTTATTGATATTTCTCCTGGCAATCTTCATTCCAGCTTGCGCTTCATCTAGCCCAGCGTTTCTCATGATGTACTCTGCATGAAGTATCTAAAGTAGCCCAAATCATAGAAACAAAGTAGAAAGTGCTTGGAGGACAGAGAGGGGAGAGGGAAAATTACAGAGTTTGGCAGGTATAGACTTTCAATTTCACAAGATGAAGAAGTTCCAGAAATCTGTAGCTAAACAATGTGAATATATTTAACTCTACTGAACTATACACTTTTAAATAAGATGGCTAAGATTCCAGCTTGTGATTCATCCAGTCTGGCATTTCACATGTTGTACTCTGCATATAAGTTAAATAAACAAGTTGACAATATACAGCCTTGATGGACTCCTTTCCCAATTTTGAACCAGTTCGTTGTTCCATGTCTGGTTCTAACTGTTGCTTCTTGACCAATTATTTTTTCAGTGGCAGTCGTCTTCTGATCTGTTGGTCTCACTATACCTGAAGAAGGATAAAACCTACATTTTAAAACACCAGCTCCTCCAAGGCTGCCATCTCCTACCTCCAGATGGTGATGGCCAGGGTGCACAGGACCCCAGTGAAGGATGGGAAGAAAAGCAGAAAGATGAAGAAAGTCATCATCTGCGAGGCCCGCCATGCTTTGCTCGGAGGCTGGAAATTCATCATCAGGCTGACCTGAAGAAAGAGATGCAGTCACCTCCCTTGTGCAGCCAGAGGAGCAGGCCCCAAGGGGACCCCAGCTAGACACCAGTTCCCTGATACCCTTCCCAGCAACATCCTACCCACCCCCGCCCGCCACCCAATTCCAACCACAACTGGGTCACGTGGGACTGNTGTCTAGAGAAGATCTTTTAGCATTTGTTGGAGAGCTGGTTTGGTGGTGCTGAATTCTCTCAGCTTTTGCTTGTCTGTAAAGCTTTTGATTTCTCCTTCATGTTTGAATGAGATTCTAGTTGGGTACATTAATCTGGGTTGTAGGTTTTTCTCCTTCATCACTTTAAGTATGTCTTGCTGTTCCCTTCTGGCCTGAAGAATTTCTATTGAAAGATCAGCTGTTATCCTTATGGGAATCCCCTTGTGTGTTATTTGTTGTTTTTTCCTTGCTGCTTTTAATATTTGTTTTTTTGTTTGTTTGATGTCTATTAATTTGATTAATGAGCTCCCTGGTGGCTCAGACAGTAAAGTGTCTGCCTGCACTGTGGGAGAACCGGGTTCGATCCCTGGGTCAGGAAGATCCCCTGGAGAAGGAAATGGCAATCCACTTGGGTTTATCCTGTTTGGGGCTCTCTGGGTTTCTTGGATTTGAGTGACTATTTCCTTCCCCGTTTTAGGGAAGTTTCCAAATGTGATCTCCTCAAGTATTTTCTCATAGCCTTTCTTTTTGTCTTCTTCTTCTGGGACTCCTATGATTTGAATGTTGGTACATTTGGCATAGTCCCAGAGATCTCTGAGGTTGTCCTCAGTTCTTTTAATTCTTTTTCCCTCTGTGCTTCATTTATTTCCACCATTCTGTCTTCCACCTCACTTATCCTATCTTCTGCATCAGTTATTATGCTTTTGGTTCCCTACAGAGTGTTTTTGATCTCAGTTCAGTTCAGTCGCTCAGTCGTGTCCAACTCTTTGCGATCCCATGAATCGCAGCATGCCAGGCCTCCCTGTTCATCACCATCTCTCAGAGTTCACTCAGACTCACGTCCATCGAGTCCGTGATGCCATGCAGCCATCTCATCCTTGGTCGTCCCTTTCTCCTCCTGCTCCCAATCCCTCCTAGCATCAGAGTCTTTTCCAATGAGTGAACTCTTCGCATGAGGTGGCCAAAGTACTGGAGTTTCAGCTTTAGCATCAGTCCTTCCAAAGAAATCCTGGGTTGATCTCCTTCAGAATGGACTGGTTGGATCTCCTTGCAGTCCAAGGGACTCTCAAGAGTCTTCTCCAACACCACAGTTCAAAAGCATCAATTCTTAGGTGCTCA
>SJYV01031543.1:308234-322428 GCA_006410875.1 Neotragus pygmaeus
AAAACTGCTATAAAAGACAAACAAAATAACAACAACAAAAACTTTCTCACCTTTATGTCCAGACTCTGGACAGAGGCTGAACTAAAAGTGAGTTAGGGTAGACTGAGTAAGGAAATTTGGCATTCAACCCACTGAGGAAGGAATCAGCATTACGTCATGCCATCTTATTACTAAGGCAGCTTGTGAAATAAGTAAATGTCTAGTAGGAATGAGATGCTCATAATATTATTAGAAAATACATGAGTAAATAAATAAAAGAGGACCATACATGGGCCAATGATGATATTGCCCCAATCCTGCACATTTGGGGTCTAAATTAAAAATTAATGCATTAATTAAATTCAGTGAAAACAATGAGATAAATCTATAGGTACAAACGTGGAAAGATGACAAGGCATTCTCACTATACAAACTCCATAGCAGTTTTTCAACTTAACACACACATATACACACACACACAAGTCAGGACGTGCACAGAAAATCTGGAAGAATATTACAGACACTAGAAGATTAAAATGATCTATGGTGGATACAGTTTCAAACAACTCAGCTTCTGTGTCTCATTTATAGAACTTTCTTTCTCAGGAGGTTATAAAGGACCAGTTGAACTAAATGAACTTTGACAACAGAACTGTCAAGGTGAAATTTCAGTTAATTCAGAAGAAAACAATATTCCTAAGGACAATAGGCAGACTTAGGACAAGGTACACTTAGAGTACAGAAGGGACCCATATTTCCTGCTCAGCCAATGCTATGGCTCTGGTTACAGCAGCAGGTACTAATTACTCAAGACAGACAAATATTTACCTCCTCAGGAACTCCCCCAGGAAGGAATCAACTAAAGAGAACACAAAATCCATCAGAAGGAGCCGGTAGATTTCTTGGCCAATGAGGGTTTCCCAACACTGGAAAGCAAAGGCGAACATGAGTTAGGATGTGGGAGGAGGCTGTTGTCATCTGCTCCTGCCCCCCTGGTCTCATAAGAATGGAGTTGGCAGCTTAGTTTGATCGAGCCTTGGAGTGCCCAGAAAAGCAGACCCACTCTCATCAGAAATCCATCTCTAAGCTGTTTATTTTTGAGTGTTTATTCTCTTTCTGTGCACCTTCTTCCTCCATTAATGCTTGCCTTCCTCAAGCACCCAGACTTTCTGCTCACTACCTCTCCTCTTTAACACTTTTCATCTTTGTCCTATGCCTTCTGGATCCTGTTTTTTAGCCAAGAAGAGCAGGAGGTGTTAATGGCTAATAATGCCTGCATTCCTTTTGCTTATTAACCTTGTGAAAAATCAGTATCTTAAAAATTTTTTTTAATTTTATTTTACTTTTATGTATACTTTCTCTGACATGTTTCTTTTCTTTATATTGAAGCTTCTGATTTGTATCATTTTTTTTCTCTGTCTAAAGGACTTCTTTAAACGTTTCTTGTGTGGAAGGTCTGTTGGAAATGATTTCCCTAAGTATTTGTTTTTCTGAGAAGGTCTTTATTTTTCTTTCACTTTTGAGGGATAATTTAACCAAATATGGAAATCTCGGTTGGTGTATTTTTTATTTCAACACTTAAGAACTGACACTACACTCTCAAAAAATAATTTTTGAGTACTATGAAAAGTAACCCCCTGCATTTTCCTATTCTTTATCTTCTATAGGTAAAGTCTTAAAAAATAGTCTAGTTTATTTTAAGGCTTACTCTTTGTTTTTAGTTTTCTGTAATGCTATTTGGTGTGCCAAGTTGGAGTTTTTTTTAATTTTTAATTTAATTTACTTCTTTCTTTGGGTGTTTTCTTGCTCAGTGTTCTTTGAGCTTCCTGTTTCTATGGTTTGGTGTCTTTCAATAATTTTAAAATAATTTATATCTTCTTGATTAAGAAAGTGGCCTAGAGGTTTAGCAGATTGGCATTAAACAGGAAGGTTGAAATGGTCAGTTTTTGAAGTTAGTTACTTCTGTAGGAAGCCCAAAGATGGATGGAAGGGTGGAAGAGTGAATGGATGGATAGATGGATAGATGAATAGATGGATATATAGATGGACAGATGGATGGGAAAAATAACATGGTATCTACTCTAATACCATAGGCAGAAACTATTGAGAAACTCACTTCCTCCCTGATGGTCAAAGCCAAGCTTTTGCAAAACGGCATGGAAATCTTACCTCTTCACTGTCCAGGGCCACAATGTTGAGCCAATAGTAACACAGAATTCCAATGACTGATATTTTCAGAAAGATATTTCTAAAAAATGAAGAGAAAACAACTATCACTACTTCCGTGGCAGTCATGGGAGATGTTTGCTAATATTTCATTTGGGGCACATGGTAGGATGAAATTCCTGCCCCTGTGGTTATGTGCTCTCAGTTGCTCGGTTGTGCCCAACTCTGCAACCCCATGAACTGCAGCCCGCCAGGCTCCTCTGTCCATGGGGATTCTCCAGGCAAGAACACTGGAATGGGTTGCCATTTTCTCCTCCAGGGGATCTTCCCAACCCGGGGATTGAACCCAGGTCTCCCATGTTGCAGGCAGATTCTTTATTCTCTGAGCCACCAGGGAAGCCCCCTGTGGTTGGGTGGAGGGGACATGTGGCTAGTTCTGGCAAATGAGCTGTGAGTATAAACAATGTGCGTCATCTTGTGTCTCTTCTAGACTAGAGTATTTAAATGCCAGTGAGACTCACCATCTTCCCTCTGGAAGGACAATCAGTCTGAATCCCTGAGTGACTAACATAAGCAGAATTTCCCTGCCAATCCACAAGGGTGTGCAGCATGAACAAAAAATAAATACTTGTGTTCTAAACCACTGTGAGTTTGGAGTGGGGGTGGAGGGGGTTGCAGGGATGTTTGTTACCACAGTTTAATCTTGTTTATTCTGACTGGTACACTTTCTTTTGCTGCTAAGTCACTTCAGTCGTGTCCAACTCTGTGTGACCCCCTAGACGGCAGCCCAACAGACTCCCCCGTCCCTGGGATTCTCCAGGCAAGAACACTGGAGTGGGTTGCCATTTCCTTCTCCAATGCATGAAAGTGANTTCTTTTGCTGCTAAGTCACTTCAGTCGTGTCCAACTCTGTGTGACCCCCTAGACGGCAGCCCAACAGACTCCCCCGTCCCTGGGATTCTCCAGGCAAGAACACTGGAGTGGGTTGCCATTTCCTTCTCCAATGCATGAAAGTGAAAAGTGAAAGTGAAGTCGCTCAGTCGAGTCCAACTCTTCGCGACCCCATGGACTGCAGCCTACCAGGCCCCTCCGCTCATGGGATTTTCCAGGCAAGAGTACTGGAGTGGGGTGCCTTCTCCGACACTCTCTTTTAGGCATATCCAAACTATCTGATTTCACTTCTCACTGTAATAGTAGTACATATACATACTATTTATCAGGTGCCACCAGGGACAGTAAACATGCTACACACTTTTTCGAATCATCCCTCTTAATCATTCTACCATCAGGTAGATAGTATTTTATGCCTATCTTACTGATGAGGAAACTGAAGCACAGAGAGATGAAATAGCTTGTACAAGATCACACAGATTGCTTAGGGGCATGAGAAAGGTTGAAAACAAGGACCACCTGATTTAACAGCCTGAGTTCTTAAACCTAGTCACTTTGCCGAAATCAATAACTGCTGGTTTTAAGAGGTCTTCAACATTGATGTGCCAAGAACCATGTACCACTACACCAGTCGTTTTCAAAGTATGGTCCGCAGACCAGCAGTAGCATCTGTAATCTTGTTAGAAAGGCAAATTTTCTGGCCCTCTCCCAGATCTTCTGAATCAGATACTCTGGTATAGGGCCCAGCAATCCCTCCAGGCAATTCTGGTGCAGGTTAAAGGTTGAGAACCAACCATTAGACAAAACAACACAGTGAAGGAAGAGACAGGATTTGCCTTTTTCAACACTAGATCCCAAATCTCTTGCCCAGTGCCCAGCCTATAATAGACTCTCAATATCTACTGGATTAATGCCTTACTGTACAGTGATATTGTCATTTATGATAAGAAACATGCATTTGGTCTTTTTGTCTTTTTCTGGCACTGAGCTCCTAAAACCTTTGGAATTTCCTAAGTGAGGAGAGCTATCAAAGTGTCTTTTGTTATATTAATGTGACTGTTGGGAAGCCCCTAGGTCTACTAAGTTTAGGGGCTGGTTGCCGTGAGAACCAATCCTGTTATTTAGAGGATCTGAACTCAGCGTGCCTATTGCAGTCTCCAGGGAGGAGAGAGGGGCTGGAGATTGAATTTATTGGGCTTCTCTGATGGCTCAGTGGGTAAAGAATCTGCCTGCAATGCAGTAGACCTGGGTTCAATCCCTGGGTTGGGAAGATCTCCTGGAGGAGGGCAGGGCAACCCACTCCAGTATTCTTGTCTGGAGAATCCCCATAGACAGAGAAGCCTGGCAGGCTACAGTTCATGGGGTTGCAAAGAGTCAGACACAGCTGAGCTACTAAGTACAACACAGAACCAGTGGCCATTTAATTAGCCATACATACATGATGAAGCCTCCACAAAAACTCAAAAGGAGGGAGGTTCAGTGAGCTTCTGGCTTGGTGGATGGTATTTGGGAGACTGAAAATCTCAGAGAGGCCAAGGAAGCTCTGCATTCCACAGACTTTTCCCTACACATCTCTTCTACCTGGCTGTTCTTGAGTTATAGCTTTTTATAATAAAGCAGTAATCTCATAAGAAAGTGTTTCTCTGAGTCATGTGAGCTGTTCTAGCAAATTCTCAAACTCGAGCAGGGGGTCATTGGAACCTCTGATCTGTAGTTGGTCGGTCAGAAGCCCACGTGACAATGTGGATTTGCGACTGGTACCAGAAGAGGGGGTGGGGGCAGTCCTGTGGGGCTGAGCCTTACCCTGGGGGATTCTGACACTACCTTCTTGTCAGAGTTGTAGGACACCCATCTGTGTGTATTGGAGAATGGCTTGGTGGTGTGGGAAAACCCCACATGTCAGAACTGGTGTCAGAATTTAAATACATTAACTGCAGTGTAATTCCAGGTTAAAACTATTTCTGAGCTTTCTTATTTTTTCTGCATATAGAGAAGATTTTGAGTATTTTATGAAGCAATACAGAGGGCCAATATATATTAAAAGATAATGAATTTCTCTTGGGATCAGAAAAATGCAAATTAAATAAAGTGATTAGATCAAAATGACATGCTGAGCATTGGAGCCTATTACCTATCATACATCACCTCTACATCCAAATTCTATCGAAATGATAAAAAAAGTCAAAAGCTAAAAGATCCATAAAGCAGTGGGGAAAAAAAAGTCATCATGAACAAACCAGAAATATAGAGGAATTTATGGAAAATAGAAAGCAGAAATAAAGGACACAAAGATTAAACTATGAAAAGGGGTCAGTGAAGAAGACTGGAGAAAACCCAATTTAAAACAAATTTGGGAGAAGACTGCCTCAGAGATGGTGGTAGTTCTGAAGATGCCTGGAGCTTAGAGACAGCAGATATAAAAGGTCTGGAAAGAAAAAGGGGGTGATTGTTTGGTGATGCCAGATGTCAGAAACCCTCAAAGCCATACCTGTAGACCTCAGAAGAGGTAGTTAGAATATAGAGTCCTTGGCTCATGCAAATCCACATTCAAATCGAAAGGCAAAATAAAAAAATACATGGGAACCTGGAAGTACTTAAAAAGTTGACCATCCCAAGGTCTACTCTAAAATAGGGTCTTATCTTCTCTCACAAAAGGAGGACATTGTAAGTAGGATACGTTTAACAGACACTGGTGACCAAAGAAGCCAGTGTGCTGTTGAACTGTGCACTGAAAATGGTTTAAATTTTTTTTTAATCGCCATAAAAAAAAATCCTGATTGTTTCTAACCATTGAGAGGAGGCGCCCAGAGGTGTAGTGTGGGTAGAAAGGGAGGCTTTCTAAAATTTTTTTCTTCAAGAAAATGATCTTTGCATCTGTGTGTGCTCAGTGGCTCTGTCGTGTCCGACTCTGTAGCCCATCAGGCTCCTCTATCCATGGAATTTTCCAGGCAAGAATACACTGGAGTGGAGTGCCATTTCCTACATGCCCTTGAGGAAAGGCGTGGCAACCCACTCCAGTATTCTTGCCTGGAGAATCCCATGGACAGAGAAGCCTGATGTGCTACAGTCCACAGGGTTGCAAAGAGTCGGACATGAATATGGTGACTTAGCACGCACACGTCATCTTCTATTCCTTATGTTTCATAGCTCTTCGAATAAAGATGAACTCTGGACCTGTCTATCTAATACACACATAGATAACCCTAAACATTAACCTGAAGTCAGTCAGCGTTTTCTGTGAAGGGCCAGACAGTAAATATTTTTGGCCTTGCAAACTGTACGGTGTGTGTCCCAGCTCTGCAGTTTTAGCAGGAAAGGAGTCATAGATGATATGTCACCAGTGGACGCGGTTGCATTCCAATGAGACTTTATTTATGAAAATGGGAGGCAGGCTGGGCCTGCAGGCTGCTGTTTGCTAACTCTTGATCTAAAATAATAAATATGTGTGTGTGTGTGTGTGTGTGTGTTTTAAAATATGCTTGTTACAAATTTAAGGGTAACAGAAATGTTTAAGATTTGTATGAAGAAACTATAAGCATAAACATAAGTACAGATTTGCTATTCCAGGAAGAAGGAATGGTCAGTGCAAAGGTGCTGAGGTGGGCTGTTTGTGAACAATGAGAAGGCGAGTGAGGCTGGGGTCACTGAGGAAGGGGAAAGAGGTAGAAAATAAAACTGAAGAACTGACCAGGAGCCAGATCTCAGAGGCAACGGTAAAGTAAGGACTCTGAAACTGATCAGTAAAAAACAGTCAATCTGGTAGTTCAGCCTCATGACTATAAACACCACCATAACCGGGAAATGGTCAGGGTACCAGCCAGGAAGAAGCAATAAAGAAAACAATTTGGGTAGCTTTATACTTTATCAGGAGAAGGCAATGGCACCCCACTCCAGCACTCTAGCCTGGAAAATCTTATGGACGGGGGAGCATGGTGGGCTGCAGTCCACGGGGTCACTACGAGTTGGACATGACTGAGCGACTTCATTTTCACTTTTCACTTTCATGCATTGGAGAAGGAAATGGCAACCCACTCTGGTATTCTTGCCTGGAGGATCCCAGGGACAGGGGAGCCTGGTGGGCTGCCGTCTACGGGGTCACACAGAGTCAGACACAACTGAAGTGACTTAGCAGCATACTTTATCAAGACTGTGGGGTCACCTCTAGCACATACAATACCTTTCTGGGAATCACAAAAAAGGATCCTTTCCCAGCCAATGAATTGCCAAAAGCATCCCCTCAACTTCAACCTCCCCCTCCAACCAACCATTTGGATTGTTAAATGACAGAAATGAACCTGTTCCTCCTGGCTGATTCAGTGGGTACTCAGCCTCACAGTCGGACTCAGGGTAACTCTGGATGATCAGTTCCCACGTGACTTCTTAGCCAAGAACATTTGTGCAGTGCACAACCTACTCACCCATACATCTCATAACTGAGAACCATGCCATGCTCCTCAAGCTGGCAGCAAGATAAGCCATTACTGGGAAAGCTTATCTGGGAAAGATTAGCCATTACTTTAAGCAAAGGGCAGATGTACCCAATTACTGTATTTCTTTGGGGCTCTTTGGATTTTATGACTAATAACTCATACCATAAAAACATAATCTACTCTTGAAATTCTTTCGGGAAAACAGAACTTTGACACTTGAATGTAACCCTTTCTAGTTTCCATCCCATTTCTCTTCATGAAAATGGAGGCTGGCGTGAGAAGTGACAGGCACACCTACCGGATCAGGAGGGCATAGACTTCATGCCTCGGCATTTCGTAGCGCTCCACCAGCCTGAACATCGAGTAGAAGCGAGGCACGACCAGGTTGATGCAGGACACGACGAAAGGCAGTAAGAGCACCGCCCCAGGGTTACTGTGGTTTGCCAGGAACTGCAGGGGATGGAGGGAGAGAATTAAATTGCTGACTGTACACTGGATCCTTCTCTGCCTGACTCAGAAGGGCCCCCAAGGTGGGAAAACCCCAGAAGTAGCTCCTCTGATAAGCCATTAAAGGACCACTTACCAAGCACTTGCCCTCGGCCGAGAATCACTCACATGATGCCTTAATTTCCACTATAGCCAAATAGGTGGGTGTTAATAGACTTAACTGATGGACAACCTGAGGCTCAGAGAGGCAATGACGCTTGCCCAGGGTTCCCCAGCTAGGAACTGGCAGATTTGAACCCAGGTCTATCAGCCTCAGGGATCTATGGCCCAACAGCCATTCTGTGACTTTACTTCCCTCACCAAGAGGTTTGGAAACATGAGAATGTGCTCCAGGCTGCCGGAAGAAAAGCTTGAGTTACCAAAGCTACAATACCAGGGAATTTCTCCTCTGCTCTCCTGCATGCCCTTGTTCATTTCACCAAGCTTTGCCTGTCCTCGGGTGCTGCAAGGGGAGCCTCTGCTAGCAACAGGTGGTTGTGGGGTATTGAGACTAAAGATACGGGCAGGGGCCACATCACAAAAGATCTATCAATCGTGCCGTGGAGGATAGATTTTGTATTTAGAGCACTGGGAAGACATAAAGAAAGAGACACAATCAGACCAACCTGTACCACAATTCTAGGGGTCTGCAAAGTCAGCTACAGTTAGCCCCATTTCCAGAAGAGTAACTGAAAATCATAGAGAAACAGTACTTTGTCCACCCACCAGCTAATTAGTCTCAGAGTTCGTATCAAAAAAAAAGCTAACATTCCTTATCACCCACAGTACCGGGTACTAAGTAGACTCTTCACATAACTTTTCTCTAGTCCAGACCACACACCTACAAAACAGGCATTCCAGTTTATAGGTAAGGAATTAGGGGCTTGGGAAGACTAAAGTGAAAGTGTTAGTCACTCAGTCGTCGTGTCCAACGCTTTGCGACCCCATGGACTGTAGCCCACCAGCCTCCTCTATCCATGGATTCTCCAGGCAAGAATACTGGAGTGGGCTGCCATTTCCTTCTCCGGGGATCTTCCCAACCCAGGGATCAAACCCAGGTCTCCTGCGTTGCCAGCAGATTCTTTACCATCTGAGCCACCAAGGAAGCCCATGGGAAAAGTAAATCACTAGCCAAATTCCATTGGTTCGTAATATTTATAAAGTGTCCACTTGGTGCCAGAGAGGCATTAGGGATATAACCATAAAGGAGGACACCAGAACCTGATCCCAGGTCTGTGGCCTAAGTTCCCATCTCTCCACTAGCCTAGAGCCTCCACCCTGAGGTGTGTGCACACATCCCCTGGGGATGTTCTTATGATGCAGATTCTGGGTCCATGGACCAAGAGAGGGACCCAGGATTTTGCACTTTTAAACAAACTTCCTCCTGGTGGCGCTGCTGGCCATGACCTCGTTTTGAGTGGTGACCAGGACCCTATCCACTCCCGCCTGCATCCCGTCCCTTCACCTGCTTCTCTGTGCTCTGGACCCTGGATCTCCGGCCTTTCTGGTTACCTGTAAATTGTTCTCAGCCAGGTAATAAACAGCTACACAGCAGGCAATGGCTGCTCCAGAAGAGACGACCCAGGCTGCCATGTGGGCAGAGAAGCGGATAAACTGTTGATTGAATGCTAACTTGACGTTCTCCTGACGAATTTCTGACAGGTTCTCCTGTAAACACAAGGAAGTCAAGTTCACTCACAGAACCCCTACACTGTTAGCAAAGATTACTGCCTCTAGGGTTTGGTGCTCTCAAAGAGACACAAACCCACAGGTGAGAGAGTGGGGAAAAGGACCACGAGCTTGGATTAGGAGACCAGTAGGAAAATCTCTAATGGGCAAGAATCCCCCATCGCTTCATTGAATATCTTTTCCATCTCAGAGGAAAAGAGATTGGAACCATGATCTTGAGAGAATACACTGAGGCCATAGGGCCTTCTTGAAGAATAAGGCTGAGGAACCCTCTGCAACCCTCTTGTCAAAGCCCCTTAGTTTATAAATTCTGCTTGCTCTTTTTTTCTCTTAAATATTTTCCTATAGATCATGGTTTGTCAACCTTAGCTCTATTGTCATTCAGAGTTGATAAATCTGGGTTGAGGGCTTGTCCTGTGCACCATGGGATATTGAGCAGCATCTTGGCCTCTACCCACTAGATGCTGGTAATACACACTCCTCTGCAGCAACAATCAAAAAAGCCTCCAGACATTGCCCTGTCTCTGGGACAAATCTGCCCCGAGTCAAAAACCACTGGATAAAATTATAAACCTAGAACTGTGAGGTCAATAAGTATTTAACATCTTGTTATAAATTGTTAAACTGCCCTTCAGCAAGCTTATGTCAATAACAAAGTCACCACGTTGTGGGAAAATGTTCATTTCCCTACACCATCACCAGTACTGGGCATTTAAAATAGTTTTAGGGGTTTTTGGGTTTTTTTTTTTTTGCTAATGTCATGGAGAATAAACAATAAAATATTATTACTTTAAGAAAAGTTACAGACATATTGAAGGAGGAAAGAAGACTGGCCATGGGAAGGGATTTAAAGCTAGCTCTCCTTACCCTTATTTCAGTGCTCAGATTCTTCTGTTTCAGCTTTACTGCACTTTCATGAGTGACAGTGAAGTCCCAGCAAAAAATGAGCTTGGCGATCCCTCTGGAGTAAATGTGGGGATTAATGAAGTTGTTCCGGAAATACCTGGCCATACTAGGAAAGGCAGAAACCAAAATACCCAAGCGTTACTGGGACAGACATTGGGGGTGCAGGGATTATAACAAAGAACAGTTCCATCATTAATGGTGAAAGGCAACATGGAAGAGTTAGCCTGAATTTCAGGAACAGGGCACCAGCAAACATGATAGTCACAGCACTGGCTTTGCGATCCGACTGTGTAATCTTTGATAGCCAACCAGGGGATTTTGTCCTTTTAAGGGTCCTAACCCTCAGTTTCCACATCTGTATAATGGGAACAATACTAGTTCACTATGAGAGTTGTATTAGTTTCCTCCTGCTGCTATAACAAATTGCCCTAAACTTACTGGCTTAAAACAACAAGTATTCTTGTTTCAGTTCAGTTCAGTCACTCAGTCGTGTCCGACTCTTTGCGACCCCATGAACCACAGCATGCCAGGCCTCCCTGTCCATCACCAACTCCCGGAGTTCACCCAAACCTGTGTCCATCAAGTTAATGATGCCATCCAACTATCTCATCCTCTGTCGTCCCCTTCTCCTCCTGCCCTCAATCCCTCCCAACATCAGGGTCTTTTCCAATGAATCAGCTCNTGCTCCTTACCTTGGATGAGGGGTATCTCCCTACCACCACCGTTCCTGACCTTCAATGTGGGATAGCTCTTCTAGGTAATGTAGAACATTACCATCCAAAACTCAAGATTATTCCAAAAAGTACTAAAAGGCAATCTTTGCTCTAGTCATACTTTTGATACCACAGGGGTGGGGCTTTCACACCAAGGAATTCTCCAGTTCTCTGGACCAACTGAATGTCCTGACAATTCAATTCAATTCTGACACTAATTACTTGCCTGCAATTCAGGAAACCTAGGTTCGAACCGTGGGTCAAAAAGATCCCTGGAGAAAGGAATGGAAACCCATTCCAGTATTCTTGCCTGGGGAATTCCATGGATAGAGGACTCTAGCAGTCTACAGTCTAGGGTGTTGCAAAAAGTTGGACATGACTGAGCAACTAACACCTTCACTTTCACGGTGTAGACTCCACAGAATGAATCCCACTTCAGATACCAATCACAAGTAGCACACCCAAAGGATAGCAACAGTACTGTCTGACTTAGCTACAAAATCAAGATCTTTGGATCAAACTTTCCCATATTGTCTGTACTTTCTTATTTCTCTTCATGGTCTGATATGAATTTCTCAGAGCCATCTCTGTCTTGGAGTCAGATAAAGATCAACTCTGATATTTAACTGCTATAGAATGACAGTCTATAAGGCTGCTCTAGGAAAAATGTTGTTTGGATGGCCTCCAAGGTCTTCTTTCCCTCTGAGACGTTAAGATGTTATGACTATGAATACTCAGGTCCCAATGTCATTGTCATCCTGCTTCTGAATTAATATATATGACTCAGTAGTAGTAGTAGCCGTCGTCGTCATCGCCTTCGTAAAAGGTTTCTCTGACTCTATAAGGCCCTTCCTCCACCTCGGTCCAATATCAAGCCAGACTTCCTCCCCCTCCCCAACACGATCCTAAATACAACCCTCTTGGGAATCCAGAACAGTTCTAGCTTTCTCCAGCTCTACTCCCCTTTCTCCTTGTGGCTTAATAGGGATGGTCCAAGCAAGCCTAGGTCACTGTACTCAGCCATTCTCTCTGTTGGCAATGGAGCTTGGTATTCACTCACCTCAGGAGAGACTTTAGAAGGCTGTAGGATGCAGAGTTGGAGTGCTAAGAAAGGAAGAGAGAGAGAGAACTAGCTCAGTGTGTCCACTTACTAGTTGGAAGATCCAATGATGGTCATATTGTCAGTTCTCTGCTCCTTACAGATCTAATTCCCTGAGCTGCTTCCCTCTTTCTTACAATGGGGCAGCCCCCAATCCACCCAGACATGTCTACCCGGACACCACAGCATAATCCATTTCCAACCTGACTGGGACTCTCACCTGTCTGGTGCCTCTTATGGTGACTCACCTCCATCCAGAAGAGCCAGGAAGGCCAAGATGAGGAAGGGTACAGTCTTCCCCAAAAACACATACGTCACACTTCCAAAGGGAGCCCCTACTGAAAAGGAAGACAACCATGGATTCCAGGAGCAGTCCCCAGGGAGCATGACCCATTCATGTTCATCCAGTGAGCACTTCATGAGGGCCTACAAGGGGCTGAGCATTGCAGGAGAACATAAGCCTCTGAGTATTCAGAGACGAAGAAGACCTGCTTTCAAGGGGTTCAGTTTCTAGTGGAAGAAATGTGTGAGTAGGCATGGGGCGAGGTGTGACCCAAATAATTAGAACATGATGAAAAGTAAAGGTTCCATGTAAAGAAATTAAACTCCAATAATAAAAATAATAATAATTTTTTAAAAAATTTTAAAGGGGAAAGAAAAGTAAAGTTTCCATCTTCAAAGTGCCAAGTAATCAGTTGCTTCAGTCATGTCTGACTCTTTGTGACGCTATGGACTGTAGTCCAACAGGCTCCTCTGTCCATGGGATTCTCCAGGCAAGAACAATATAATGGGTTGTATTTCCCTCTTGGGGGGATCTTCCCAACCCAGGAATCAAATCCACATCTCCTCCATTGGCAGGTGAGTTGTTTACCACTAGCACCACCTGGGAAGCCCAAGTAATCACAGTAGAGTGAGTTCAAGTGGCCATAGGGGCTTTGTTGAGTAGTTAATATAGGTGGGCATAAAACATGTGTGAAGAACACAGAGGTGTCAGAAAAAAGAAGTGTGGATCAAGATATAAGAAACTCCCTGTCACTAGAATAGAAGTATTTGGGAGACCAGGAGAGTGGGAACTTCTGGTGGCTCAGCAGTAAAGAACCCACCTGCCAATGCAGGAGATGTGGGTTAAAGACTTGGGTCAGGAAGATTCCCCTGGAGAAGGAAATGCACCCCTACTTCAGTATACTTGCCTGGAGAATCCCATGGATAGAGGAGCCTTGTGGGCTACAGTCCATGGGGTCACAAAGTGTCAGACACAACTTAGCAACTAAACAACAACCACCCTGTTACTAAAATAGGAGTGTTTGGGAGACAGGAGAGTGGGGAAGGTCAAGGGCTCCAGGTATGCGATTGAAGCATGTATTTGGTCTTGTGGGCAAGAGAGGCACCAGCGCTTTTCTGGTGGGGGAGGAAAACAAGCTCTGGGCATAGGAAGCTTCTTCCAGAGGCACCTTGAAGGCAGGAGGCAACATATAGATCAGGCACGCAGCTGATGCCGTGTTCTAAGGGAGATGTGAAGAGGAACTGGCCTTGAGCAAGGAGGATATAGTGGGCTTATTCATCTGGGAGTGAAAGGTGATAAAGGAGACAAGGAGGCACCCACGTTTTAGCTTGGGTGTTTGGGGAACTGGATACTAACACAGAGCAGAACTTTGGTTCCCTGTCCTCACCATGAGGGTAAAGAGTAAGGACAGGGGAGAGATGCTTGGTGTCTTCTTCTCAATTAGCTTGCAAAGTCTTAGAGGGCAGGAACCATATCTGAAACTTCTGAGCCATATGCCCTTTGTGCTAGCATTGTACTTGGCATGTACATAATGCCCTAGGAAAGACTGAGG
>SJYV01031543.1:322446-359565 GCA_006410875.1 Neotragus pygmaeus
AGAATGACAGTCTATAAGGCTGCTCTAGGAAAAATGTTGTTTGGATGGCCTCCAAGGTCTTCTTTCCCTCTGAGACGTTAAGATGTTATGACTATGAATACTCAGGTCCCAATGTCATTGTCATCCTGCTTCTGAATTAATATATATGACTCAGTAGTAGTAGTAGCCGTCGTCGTCATCGCCTTCGTAAAAGGTTTCTCTGACTCTATAAGGCCCTTCCTCCACCTCGGTCCAATATCAAGCCAGACTTCCTCCCCCTCCCCAACACGATCCTAAATACGACCCTCTTGGGAATCCAGAACAGTTCTAGCTTTCTCCAGCTCTACTCCCCTTTCTCCTTGTGGCTTAATAGGGATGGTCCAAGCAAGCCTAGGTCACTGTACTCAGCCATTCTCTCTGTTGGCAATGGAGCTTGGTATTCACTCACCTCAGGAGAGACTTTAGAAGGCTGTAGGATGCAGAGTTGGAGTGCTAAGAAAGGAAGAGAGAGAGAGAACTAGCTCAGTGTGTCCACTTACTAGTTGGAAGATCCAATGATGGTCATATTGTCAGTTCTCTGCTCCTTACAGATCTAATTCCCTGAGCTGCTTCCCTCTTTCTTACAATGGGGCAGCCCCCAATCCACCCAGACATGTCTACCCGGACACCACAGCATAATCCATTTCCAACCTGACTGGGACTCTCACCTGTCTGGTGCCTCTTATGGTGACTCACCTCCATCCAGAAGAGCCAGGAAGGCCAAGATGAGGAAGGGTACAGTCTTCCCCAAAAACACATACGTCACACTTCCAAAGGGAGCCCCTACTGAAAAGGAAGACAACCATGGATTCCAGGAGCAGTCCCCAGGGAGCATGACCCATTCATGTTCATCCAGTGAGCACTTCATGAGGGCCTACAAGGGGCTGAGCATTGCAGGAGAACATAAGCCTCTGAGTATTCAGAGACGAAGAAGACCTGCTTTCAAGGGGTTCAGTTTCTAGTGGAAGAAATGTGTGAGTAGGCATGGGGCGAGGTGTGACCCAAATAATTAGAACATGATGAAAAGTAAAGGTTCCATGTAAAGAAATTAAACTCCAATAATAAAAATAATAATAATTTTTAAAAAAAATTTTAAAGGGGAAAGAAAAGTAAAGTTTCCATCTTCAAAGTGCCAAGTAATCAGTTGCTTCAGTCATGTCTGACTCTTTGTGACGCTATGGACTGTAGTCCAACAGGCTCCTCTGTCCATGGGATTCTCCAGGCAAGAACAATATAATGGGTTGTATTTCCCTCTTGGGGGGATCTTCCCAACCCAGGAATCAAATCCACATCTCCTCCATTGGCAGGTGAGTTGTTTACCACTAGCACCACCTGGGAAGCCCAAGTAATCACAGTAGAGTGAGTTCAAGTGGCCATAGGGGCTTTGTTGAGTAGTTAATATAGGTGGGCATAAAACATGTGTGAAGAACACAGAGGTGTCAGAAAAAAGAAGTGTGGATCAAGATATAAGAAACTCCCTGTCACTAGAATAGAAGTATTTGGGAGACCAGGAGAGTGGGAACTTCTGGTGGCTCAGCAGTAAAGAACCCACCTGCCAATGCAGGAGATGTGGGTTAAAGACTTGGGTCAGGAAGATTCCCCTGGAGAAGGAAATGCACCCCTACTTCAGTATACTTGCCTGGAGAATCCCATGGATAGAGGAGCCTTGTGGGCTACAGTCCATGGGGTCACAAAGTGTCAGACACAACTTAGCAACTAAACAACAACCACCCTGTTACTAAAATAGGAGTGTTTGGGAGACAGGAGAGTGGGGAAGGTCAAGGGCTCCAGGTATGCGATTGAAGCATGTATTTGGTCTTGTGGGCAAGAGAGGCACCAGCGCTTTTCTGGTGGGGGAGGAAAACAAACTCTGGGCATAGGAAGCTTCTTCCAGAGGCACCTTGAAGGCAGGAGGCAACATATAGATCAGGCACGCAGCTGATGCCGTGTTCTAAGGGAGATGTGAAGAGGAACTGGCCTTGAGCAAGGAGGATATAGTGGGCTTATTCATCTGGGAGTGAAAGGTGATAAAGGAGACAAGGAGGCACCCACATTTTAGCTTGGGTGTTTGGGGAACTGGATACTAACACAGAGCAGAACTTTGGTTCCCTGTCCTCACCATGAGGGTAAAGAGTAAGGACAGGGGAGAGATGCTTGGTGTCTTCTTCTCAATTAGCTTGCAAAGTCTTAGAGGGCAGGAACCATATCTGAAACTTCTGAGCCATATGCCCTTTGTGCTAGCATTGTACTTGGCATGTACATAATGCCCTAGGAAAGACTGAGGGCAAGAAAAGGGGTGAAAGAGGATGAGATGATTGGATGGTATCACTGACTCAATGGACATGAGTTTGAGTAACCTCAGGGAGATAGCAAAGGACAGGGAAGTGTGGAGTGCTGCAGTCCAAGGGGTCACAGAGTTGGATACAACTTGGAGGCTGAGCAATAACACAGGGTATATAATACGTCCTCAGTAAAAGTGTGTGTCTTGTTGGACTAACAGAGTAAACTAGATTTTGAATGAACCTCAAAGAAAGTATAACCTCAGGATTTGGAGCTGGGGATTCAAGCCTAGAAAATCTGAGTTCGTATTCTGGATCTGGCATTTCTTGGCCATGTGACCTTGGATGGCTGTGAACCTTTTTAATCCTCATCTGTGTAATGGGGACAATCATTCCTCCTTCACATTGTGGTGGTGAGGATTTAAAAAGATTGTGTATATATTTAGCACACAATCTGGCAGATAGCATGGTCCCCAGTTGAAAGCACCAGCCATGTATGGAAGCAGAGATGAGGCAGCAGCTGCTAACATGTGACGATTCACTTCCTTGAGTAGACTAGGTGTCTGGACCATCCCCAGCCCCTTATGGGCTATTCAGCTTCTTAAAGGGAAAGAGATTCTGCTTTCCCTGGGCAGAATTTCAGAAGGAATCAAAACATGGTTGGACAGAGAAGGAAGGAAAATAATACTGCCTCCTGGAGATATCTCCCAGGTGCCACTCACCCAGTACACCCAAGGCCAGGCCCCCCAAGGCAATTCCCATGGCCCGCCCTCTCTCACGGTCATCAGTGTAGACACAGGCGAGCATCCCAAGACCTGAAAGGAGAAAGGCAGGCAGAATTAGCATACTGTCTCTGCCACTCTCACTGAATCTCGGCCTGACTATATCTCCAAGAGTCATCTTAACCAGAGTTTCAATTGGAAGGGTTTTACAGAACCTAACTCATAGTATTTTATACATACTGTCCCCAGGGGTCCCCCAAATGCCCACATGACTCACCCCTTCTGCTCAGAACATTATTGGAAGTGCAAAAGTCTCTGAATGCAAAATACCATTATCCAGTGATCCTGTATTTCATATCACTTTATCATTTCCTGGTACATTTCCCTGAATCCATGGATAGAGAGTAGGTCAAGGGAATGAAATCCCATGGACACAGAACACTGCTCTGTTCGATGAAGGTGCCCATGGAAGAGTATGAAGGCACCTGGGAGAGAGTGTGAGCTGGGCTCTTGCTTTCACTTACTTGCATGTACAACGGCATAAAACTTCTACTTCATAGGATTACATGCAGTCATGTATTTGATAATACTTTGCAAACTGGGATGTTGTTACCGGTAGTATCGATATTACTATTTCTATAAAACACTAAGAGGGGGACAGAGAAAAGACCACAAAATGGCATTAAATTAAAACCTTGCCGACTGTGCCTTTTGCCTTGGGCTTGGTCTGACCTGAACTAACTCCACCTAAATATTACCAGAGAAAGTTACATCAGGCTTAGGGATTTAGAGGCCCTGCCAGCAACTCTATAATTATCTTGTTTTTGAATCACAATTTCTGCATTTTCTGATGATAGTTTCCTTAATTTCTTCATATACATTTTATAGGGTCTGAAGGTATTAATAGCAAGAGATTGGTAAGAAATGTGTGTGTGTTTAAGACGTCAGCATTACCTGCAACAGATGAAAATGAAGATCCAATGCCTTGAAGAGTTCGGGCCACAAAAAGCAGAGTATAGGTACCAGAAAAGGCAAACACTGGGCAAAGAGAATAGCAAGAATTCCCCAGTTAGCAAATAGTCTGGCCACCAGTAGATGGGCTCATGATATTACAGACATGAGCCATTATGCTCATGTTTTAATAAAGAGGGATCGCTGCTCCCTGTTTTCAGAGCTGCTTTTCTAATCTCTCCCTTAATTAGGATTGCATTATAATGAAGACTGAGAAACAAAAGAAGCATAAACTGATGCACCACATGGTGGACAGAAGGCTGGGTGCCCACATTTCCTGCTTAAAGCCCAACATCCTGCCCACTGGAGTCAGGGCTGAACATGTAACCCAATGCCCTGGACTGAGAACTAGTCCCTAGACCCTACATTTGGATTCTCCATATGCCACAACCTGATTTGATCTTTGCCATCACTGGGTCCTATTGGGTCATCTGGAGTGGGAGACAAAAGCTATGTGTACTTGAAGGTCCGTGGGTATTCTTTCACAAGAAAGAATATCTTGTGATTCAATCAGATCCTTCCCCTCTTATTGGAAAATCTTTTAGCCAAATCAGATCAGTGAGTATTCATTAAGTGATACTGACCATGCAGCTGTGCGGGACTCTGCAGCAATGTGAAACAAAGAGACCACCCAGTTCATGCCCTCAAAGAGATGCAGTCTACTAGAGACTAACTAGCACGCATGAAACTGAGGGCCAGACAGGAGTAGGTTATCAGAGACTAAATTACAGAGTGTGGGAGGTAAGACATGTCTCATCCCAGATTCTAAGACAACACCGCAGAAAGGGAGAAGACTTGCTCCCAAAGTGTCTGCATCAGCAGCATTGAACCCCTTTGCCCATTCATTACAATGGCTGTGCTTATAATCTTCCCCCATTACTTCCCCACATGATCACACTGTCTCCCAAACATGCAAATGATTGGCCTCTCCCTGCCACACTTCCAATGATCTCTCCCAGGCTTTCTGATTTCAGTCTGTTCAAGGTCTGCTACCCCTGTGTCCTCTGAGAATAGTTAGACCAACTCATCCCTGTTTGCCCAGGACCTTCATGATTTGATTTTATTTTTATTTATTTATTTTATTGGTGTATAGTTGCTACATTACAATGTTGTGCTAGTTTCTGTTGTACAATGAAGTTAATCATATATATATTTATATATATATACACACACACACATATATTTCCTCCTTCTTGGACCTCCTTTGCACCTACCCATTCCACCCATCTAGGTCAAGAGGCATGTGAAAAGATGATCAACATCACTAATTATTAAAGAAATGAAGATCAAAACTTCAACACTGGTTAGAATGACCATCATCAAAAAATCTACAAACAGTAAAGGCTGGAGAGGGAGTGAAGAAAAGGGAATCTTCTTGCACTGTAGGTGGGAATGTAAATTGATGCAGCCACTATGGAGATCAGTATGGAGGTTCTTTAAAAAAACAAAAATAAAACTACTTTATCTTATTTTATTTTTTTGGCCACACCTCACAATATGTGGGACCTTAGTTCCCCAACCAGGGAATTGAACCTGTGCCCCTTGCAGTGGCAGCATGGAGTCCTAACCACTGGACCACCAGGGAAGCCTCTAGGAGCTCTGAGGTTTTAAAATCAAAAGTCTCACATCCTGGGAAGCCCCTCAATCCCAGGCAAACTGGGGGGTTGGTCCCCCCTGTCTAGGAAGACCAAAGTAATTTTACACCCCTAACACAGGCCACCATTTAACTCCTAATTACATTGTTTTCCAGCTAGGGGCCCTTAGGGAGAGTGATGGGCATCATAAACATTATTTTGTATTTAAAAACCCTGAAGGGGACTTCCCTGGTGACACAGTGGATAAGAATCTGCCTGCCAATGCAGAGAACATGGGTTCAGTCCCTAGTCCAGGAAAATTCCACTTGCTGCAGGGCAACTAAGCCGGAATGCCACAACTACTGAGCCTGTGCTTCAGAGCCCTGGAGCCAAAACTACTGAGCCTGCAGCCTAGAGCCTGTGCGCCACAGCAGAAGCCACAGCAAGAAGAAGCCTGAGCAGTGCAGTGAAGAACAGCCCCCTCACTGCAGCTGGAGAAAAGGCAATGCAGCAACCAAGACCCAGTCCAGCCAAAAATAAAGTAAATACTTTAAAAAAGAAAAAAGACAAAACCCTGAAGGAATGATACATAGGATCCCCTAAACACCAAATATTTGCTAGAGTTAGGCCAACTTAATATAGCAACACTGGTTATGGCATCGAAATAATAATTATTATTTAATACACACAGTTTGGTAGATAAGAAAGCTTTCAAAGCATGAGTTCTTGGCAGAGAATCAGGCGAGGACCTTATGCTAAAAAGTATGGGATCCACTAGCACACTGCATTATCTTATTTTGCAGCGTGTTGTCATGTCTTCCAGGCAAGCATCAAGTGCCCAGGGAAGCCCCTGGGATCCAGTGGTCAAGAATGCTTGCCACTGCAGGGAGCATGGATAGCATACCTGGTCCAGAAGATCCCACATGCTGTGGGGCAGCTAAGCCTATGCACCACAACTACTGAAGCCTGTATGCCTAGAGTCTGTGCTCTGCAACAACAGAAACCACCGCAATGATGAGATTGAGAGAATAGCCCCCACCCACCACAACCAGAAAAAGCCTGTGCGCAGCAACGAAGACCCAGCACAGCCAAAAATAACGCGCAAATAAATAAATAAATCTTTTTTAATGGAGATTATTCAAAAAAAAAAAAAAAGAATCTGCCTTCCAATCCTTGGTCAGAGAACTAAGATCCCACATGCCATGAGGCAACTAAACTCATGTGTGGCAATGACTGAACCCATGCTCTACAACTGGAGAGCCTGTGTGCTGCAAATTACAGAGCCCATGCACTCCAGAGCTCGGGCACCACAGCTAGAGAGAAGCCCATGCAAAACAATGAGAGATTCTGCTTGCCACAATGAAGACTCAACGTAGCCAAAAATAAATAAGAACTCTTGGAGTTCTTAGAACTCCAAGAACCACAAGAACTCCAAGATGTTTCCTTCAGTAACTTTTCGGAGAAGGCAACAGCACCCCACTCCAGTACTCTTGCCTGGAAAATCCCGTGGACTAAGGAGCCTGGTAGGCTGCAGTCCATGGGGTCGTGAAGAGTCAGACATGACTGAGCGACTTCCCTTTCACTTTTCACTTTCATGCATTGGAGAAGGAAATGGCAACCCACTCCAGTCTTCTTGCCTGGAGAATCCCAGGGACGGGGGAGCCTGGTGGGCTGCCGTCTATGGGGTCGCACAGAGTCGGACACGACTGAAGTGACTTAGCAGTAGCAGCAGTGACTTTTCACCATCAAGGCATCATACATATGCACCAGAGAAATGAATTATATCTATCTCATTTGATGAACAGAGCACCTTATTATTTTTTAATTTACTGCTTAGCATAGATTGAGGCTTTCCTGATAGCTAAAGTGGTAAAGAATCCACTTGTAATGCAGGAAACTCCAGTTCAATTCTGGGGTCAGGAAGATCTGCTGGAGAAGGAATAGGCTACCCATTCCAGTATTCTTGGGCTTCCCTTGTGACTCAGCTGGTAAAGAATCTGCCTGCAATGTGGGAAACTCGGGATCACCCCCTGGGTTGGGGAGATCCCTTGGAGAAGGGAAAGGCTACCCACTCCAGTATCCTGGCCTGGAGAATTCCATGAACTACACAGGAAAGTCGGATACGACTAAGCAACTTTCACTTTCATCACTTTCAGCCTAGGTTGAGCTCCTAGAAGTTCAATAAAGATTTCCAACTTTAAGCTCTTCATTTTCTGTGATTCAACTAGAATGTCACAAGTAGGCTGACATTCTCAGATAGAACTTCACACATGGAGCTCCTGCACTTTGTACCTTCCAGCCCTGAATGAAACAAGTTCCTGTTAAGCACTGGTAGAAAGGAGTCAAGTTCTATGCTGGCAGGGATGGAAACTTCAGGAGGAACAATAGGAAAATTAGAAAAATAATAAGAAACATAAGAGGGAGGGACTTCCCTGGTGGTCCAGTGGTTAGGAATCAGCCTGTCAATGCAGGAGACATGAGTTCCATCCCTGGGCCAGGAGGATCTTACATGCCTCAGGGCAGCTAAGTCCCTGCACCAAACCTACTGAGCCCATGAACCCTAGAGCCTGTGCTCTGAAACAAGAGAAGCCACCACAGTGAGAAGCCCTCATACTGCAACTAGAGAGTAGCCCCCACTCGCCATAACTAGAGAGACCTCACACATCACCAAAGACCCAGCACAGCCACAGATAAGTAAATAAACAAATAATTTGGAAAAGAGAAACAAGAGGGAGAATGGGTGTGCTACTTGGAGGAGAGGCAGCAGAGGCACCAAGCTGCCTTCCCTTTACTAACCTCTCCCCAGCCCCTCACCCTCGCCCCGTTTTCATTCTTTCTTATTTTTTCAGGGTCGGTTTCCAGGTATATTTTATTTCACTTAATGTTCTCATTTTATCTCCATTTTATTGGGAACATTTATCTGATGCTGGGTAGACTATTTGTCTTTCTCTTTCTTGTTTCCTTAGCAAATTTATTTTCTAAATCTATAACCTTTAATGGCCTTCCTTGAAGGCAGTAAACTTTTTCGAATTTGCCAGTTGCTATTGACCAATTTAGATTTTTTGTTAGTTGCCCTTTACCCTTGTAAATCAAACTACTATGACCCATTCTCAAAGATGGGAAGTTTGTACTAAACTCATTCAAGGGATTGCTCACACACACACACTATATTATACATATTAAAACAGCCTTCACAATTTTCCCCAGCTGAATGAAGTGAACTATCTGTTCTTTTACAGTGTGATATACAAATGCTAGGCTTGCCAGTTGGCCCAGTGGTAAAGAATCCACCTTCCAGTGGAAGGAGATGCAGAAGATTCAAGTTCGATCCCTGGGTCAGGAAGATCCCCTAGAGGAGGAAATGGAAACCCACTCCAGTATTCTTGCTGGGATAATCTCAAGGGGTCACAAAGAGTCAGATACAACTGAGCAACTGAGCAGATACAAATGCCACATGGATTAAGTTGTCTTTACGACTCTGGTCCCCATAACAAAACTGTAAAGCATTTAAATCAGTGTCATGGGCCACTTAGTCAAATGACTAATTAGCTAACTTGACTCTGCTATCTTCCCTGTAATGCATGTGATAAAATCAAAGTTAATCAATGAAGGAAAGAATAGCGGGAACAAATTACTTACTAACTGTGGAGATAAACATGATAACAAAGCCAGCAAACATGGGGATATGATATCCAATCCTAAAAGGGAATTAAAAAAAAAAGATACAAGTCCAATAGCCATCCATATACTTGCACTATATTCTTTCATGCAATTGGGAACAGAAATGTGGTTATTTGAGTGTCTCTGAATGCAGGTATAGAGATGGAATATTACACATGAATACATACAAATAAACAGGCAAATTTATCTGTCAGCCAGGACCCAAATCTGCTTTTCCAGAAAAGATAACCTAAGCAGAGTGCATATCTTTCTGAAACATCAGAATAATCCCAACCATGAAGTACTAAGAGGCCAGCACTCTAGACTGCAATAGGCTCGTCCTATTTCCACCCTTTCCCCATTTAAATCATGTTCCAGGGCACTGAAATAACACCAATAGAATACTTCTGTTCACTGGTTCTCTTCTTGGTACTCAACAGTCATGACATTACAAAGAAAACCTGAANACTTTTCACCATCAAGGCATCATACATATGCACCAGAGAAATGAATTATATCTATCTCATTTGATGAACAGAGCACCTTATTATTTTTTAATTTACTGCTTAGCATAGATTGAGGCTTTCCTGATAGCTAAAGTGGTAAAGAATCCACTTGTAATGCAGGAAACTCCAGTTCAATTCTGGGGTCAGGAAGATCTGCTGGAGAAGGAATAGGCTACCCATTCCAGTATTCTTGGGCTTCCCTTGTGACTCAGCTGGTAAAGAATCTGCCTGCAATGTGGGAAACTCGGGATCACCCCCTGGGTTGGGGAGATCCCTTGGAGAAGGGAAAGGCTACCCACTCCAGTATCCTGGCCTGGAGAATTCCATGAACTACACAGGAAAGTCGGATACGACTAAGCAACTTTCACTTTCATCACTTTCAGCCTAGGTTGAGCTCCTAGAAGTTCAATAAAGATTTCCAACTTTAAGCTCTTCATTTTCTGTGATTCAACTAGAATGTCACAAGTAGGCTGACATTCTCAGATAGAACTTCACACATGGAGCTCCTGCACTTTGTACCTTCCAGCCCTGAATGAAACAAGTTCCTGTTAAGCACTGGTAGAAAGGAGTCAAGTTCTATGCTGGCAGGGATGGAAACTTCAGGAGGAACAATAGGAAAATTAGAAAAATAATAAGAAACATAAGAGGGAGGGACTTCCCTGGTGGTCCAGTGGTTAGGAATCAGCCTGTCAATGCAGGAGACATGAGTTCCATCCCTGGGCCAGGAGGATCTTACATGCCTCAGGGCAGCTAAGTCCCTGCACCAAACCTACTGAGCCCATGAACCCTAGAGCCTGTGCTCTGAAACAAGAGAAGCCACCACAGTGAGAAGCCCTCATACTGCAACTAGAGAGTAGCCCCCACTCGCCATAACTAGAGAGACCTCACACATCACCAAAGACCCAGCACAGCCACAGATAAGTAAATAAACAAATAATTTGGAAAAGAGAAACAAGAGGGAGAATGGGTGTGCTACTTGGAGGAGAGGCAGCAGAGGCACCAAGCTGCCTTCCCTTTACTAACCTCTCCCCAGCCCCTCACCCTCGCCCCGTTTTCATTCTTTCTTATTTTTTCAGGGTCGGTTTCCAGGTATATTTTATTTCACTTAATGTTCTCATTTTATCTCCATTTTATTGGGAACATTTATCTGATGCTGGGTAGACTATTTGTCTTTCTCTTTCTTGTTTCCTTAGCAAATTTATTTTCTAAATCTATAACCTTTAATGGCCTTCCTTGAAGGCAGTAAACTTTTTCGAATTTGCCAGTTGCTATTGACCAATTTAGATTTTTTGTTAGTTGCCCTTTACCCTTGTAAATCAAACTACTATGACCCATTCTCAAAGATGGGAAGTTTGTACTAAACTCATTCAAGGGATTGCTCACACACACACACTATATTATACATATTAAAACAGCCTTCACAATTTTCCCCAGCTGAATGAAGTGAACTATCTGTTCTTTTACAGTGTGATATACAAATGCTAGGCTTGCCAGTTGGCCCAGTGGTAAAGAATCCACCTTCCAGTGGAAGGAGATGCAGAAGATTCAAGTTCGATCCCTGGGTCAGGAAGATCCCCTAGAGGAGGAAATGGAAACCCACTCCAGTATTCTTGCTGGGATAATCTCAAGGGGTCACAAAGAGTCAGATACAACTGAGCAACTGAGCAGATACAAATGCCACATGGATTAAGTTGTCTTTACGACTCTGGTCCCCATAACAAAACTGTAAAGCATTTAAATCAGTGTCATGGGCCACTTAGTCAAATGACTAATTAGCTAACTTGACTCTGCTATCTTCCCTGTAATGCATGTGATAAAATCAAAGTTAATCAATGAAGGAAAGAATAGCGGGAACAAATTACTTACTAACTGTGGAGATAAACATGATAACAAAGCCAGCAAACATGGGGATATGATATCCAATCCTAAAAGGGAATTAAAAAAAAAAGATACAAGTCCAATAGCCATCCATATACTTGCACTATATTCTTTCATGCAATTGGGAACAGAAATGTGGTTATTTGAGTGTCTCTGAATGCAGGTATAGAGATGGAATATTACACATGAATACATACAAATAAACAGGCAAATTTATCTGTCAGCCAGGACCCAAATCTGCTTTTCCAGAAAAGATAACCTAAGCAGAGTGCATATCTTTCTGAAACATCAGAATAATCCCAACCATGAAGTACTAAGAGGCCAGCACTCTAGACTGCAATAGGCTCGTCCTATTTCCACCCTTTCCCCATTTAAATCATGTTCCAGGGCACTGAAATAACACCAATAGAATACTTCTGTTCACTGGTTCTCTTCTTGGTACTCAACAGTCATGACATTACAAAGAAAACCTGAAACCCATGGTATTACGCCAATATTGCGTTGTCCTTCCCAAATAGTTGACTGCCTGGGATGCAGACAAGTAATCACTTTTATCCCTTCTAACCACCTTTATGATATCTTAGCCCATCTTCCTATTTCTGAGTCTCTGAGTCCCCTATATGGCACTGTGCCCATCAAGATACCTGTTGGTAAGAGGGCCTACAAAGGGGTTGACCAGAAGTTGCATCAGAGCCTTGGAAGCAAACAGAACCCCGACCCATACGTTCTCTTCCTTCAGGAGTTCTGTGGCTTGAAAGCAGTTGTTTCCATGTGCTGCAATGCCTTCAGTGACTGGAGGGGAGACGGTGCCAGAAATGCCACTTGTCCTTGCTATGCCACTGGGCACACTTTCTTCAATAGCCACGGTGTTGTTTTCAAAGAAGGAGAAGATGGTGGAAAAAGCGGGCGTGAGGGCAGGCTGGGAGGCTGTGGTGGAGCTGAGGTATCGAGAACCGTTGATGTCTTTGAACTCTGTGGCATAGAGGTAGGTGGGCACGATGGGCACTGAAAGTGAAGTGCAAGTCATGAGGGCTAAGGCCAGATTGTCTTTTGACTGTTAGTCAATTCAGGGACATTACCATGCAATCCAGATTTACGTTCATGGAGATGTCTAAGTGACATGATCTTAGGTCTACTCAAAGGCTGTGCCAGGACTTCTGTCGGGAGCCACCACGGGAGATCCCACCCATGACAAGGTCATGTGGAAGAGAACTGTTAAGCAAGGCTTCAGGACTCAACGGGCTCCCTAGGCTTTCTCGAGCATCTACCCCAAAACCAGAATCTGTCTGTTTTACTATTTCATGACTTTCACCAACTCCTCTGACATTAACAGGGGGCTATCCCCGACCATCTTTCTCTAGAGAAAATCAACTTAGGGCTATAGCTAATAAGTCTCCTGGACATGAGAGGAATATTTCAAATCAACCCCCCTCTGTTGGCATTCTAGCTTGCTTGGCAGGTATATCCAGACTCTCGCAGCTATGCATATGATTATTTACAGCCTCCCAACTGTGAGAGGCACAGAAAGCCTGAAACATAGAGCCTTTCAAAGAGTTAAAAGTTATTAGAAAAGTTATTAGTGCTGGTGTAGGATTTTATTATTGGGCCAATGCTTGTTGCTAAGTTTCCATATCTCTTATCCACTGTGCACCTGGGAGTGCACTAGTTAACATAGTTGGAAAGTAAGAAAAACAAGTGTAGCCTTGAAATTAACCACATCAGACTTTTGAGCTAATTGGTTCTTTCTTATAACTCACTGCACCTTTGCTCCATGAGAAATGTATCTTGTTTAATACTTTCTGAGGGTGACATAGATTAGAAATATAAAGAAAAAACATTTCAAGGGAAAATAAGTTTTCTGGTTGAACAGCCTTTATTAAAAGAGGGTCATAAAATGTCCACAGGCCTCCAAGGCCAGAAGATAATGTACACAACATTGTCTATGGGAAAGGTTTGTAAAAAAAATCCTGGTTTCGATAAAGACAAAACAGATGTAATATTTGGGCTGACTCTGTATGACTTTGCATCTTTCATTTCCCTCTATGTACAAGTAAAGGTATAAAAGACCCTTTTAAAAATAAAAAAATGGGCCTCACTCGAAGAATCTTGGTCACCCCGTGTTTTTCTTATTTTCTCTCTTACTTTCTTTTTCAGGCTGATCCCTTGGAACAAGCAGGCTCTCTGCGTTCACTTGTTTGCCCGGGTTTCTAAGACCTGAACGGGAAGATGTTCNAAATGGGCCTCACTCGAAGAATCTTGGTCACCCCGTGTTTTTCTTATTTTCTCTCTTACTTTCTTTTTCAGGCTGATCCCTTGGAACAAGGAGGCTCTCTGCGTTCACTTGTTTGCCCAGGTTTCTAAGACCTGAACGGGAAGATGTTCTGCATCTTCCCTCCTCGGGAGACCGGGAGGACACCTGTGGCCTCCGTGAACAGGGCAAACTTCTTGTCCAGGAGTTTTATTGGTTCTCTATGTAAACCAAGGAATATCAGCCTCTTTCTCTCCTCTGTTTTCTTATCTGCAATATTCTTTCCTTATCTCTCTAAATCATCCGCCAANCATCTTCCCTCCTCGGGAGACCGGGAGGACACCTGTGGCCTCCGTGAACAGGGCAAACTTCTTGTCCAGGAGTTTTATTGGTTCTCTATGTAAACCAAGGAATATCAGCCTCTTTCTCTCCTCTGTTTTCTTATCTGCAATATTCTTTCCTTATCTCTCTAAATCATCCGCCAATGCCATTTTTCCTTCAGGTTCCCCTGGATCCTGCAGGGGCTGGACCCTGACAGACTTCCCTAGTGGTCCCGTGGTTAAGCACCCACCTTTCCTGAGGACACTGGTTTGATCCCTGGTCCAGGACCTTAGATCCCACATGTTGTGAGGCAACTAAACATGTGTGCCACAACTACTGAGGTCCATATGCCCCAGAGCCTGTGCTCTGCAACAAGAGAACTCACCACAATGAGAAGCTCACGTACTGCAACTACAGAGTAGCCCCTACTCACCACAACTAGAGAAAGCCCAGGTGCATCAACGAAGAACCTGTGAGCCACAAAAAGAACCCAGCACAGCCAAAAAAAAAAGACTGTGCCTGCCCAAATTACCCTATTAGCTCAAGTGCCTGAATTCCAACCATCATAAAACTGGTCCTCATTATTCATGGATTCCATATTGTTTCACTCACTCACTGGCTAATATTTATTTGTAATCACCAAAATCAATGCTCACAGAGCCAATATAGTTTTTCTTAGACATACATGCAGAAAACACTGAGCCATCAGATATTCGGTTTTGCAGCTGAGGCTGAACAAGGCAGACTCTGCCTTCTTGTTTCACTCTCACATAGATATGCGAGCATGAGGTGGGAAGGAGCAGTGCAGGGCAAGAATGTGCAGCTCTGGGGCCAGTTGCACAGAGCTTGAATCCACTCGGCACCTGTTAGTGGAGCCGCCTCAGGCAAGTCACTTAACACTTCTGAACCTCACTATCTCTTCTGTTAAAAAAAAAAAAACAACTACAAACTATCAGGATAGATAACATTTTTTTAAATTTAAGATTATAATCTATATGGGGTATGCATGTATATGTGTGCATTTTCCCAAGGAGCAATTATTTGTTATTAAAATATTAATTGACTAAATGCATGCATGCATGTGTGTACATCAAGTCAATTCTGTTGTGCCCGACTCTATGGACTATAGCCCACCAGACTCCTCCATCCATAGGATTCTCTAGGCAAGAATACTGGAGTGGGTTGCCATGCCCTCCTTTAGGGTTCTTCTCAACCCAGGGATCGAACCCGAGTCTCCTATGGCTCCTGCATTGCAGGCAACCGACTAAATATTAATTGACTAAATCCAGTGCTCAGGGACTTTTCTGGTGGTCCAGTGGCTAAGACTCTATGCTTTCACTGCAGGGTCATGGGGTTCGACCCCTGGTCTGGAAACTAAGACCCGGCATGCCCCAAGTGAGGCCATAAATAAATGTGAATATAGATAAATAAACCCAATGTTCACAGAAACTTTACAGAGCATAATTACCACAAATAAGAACTGACTGTACAGGATTTACAATTTGTCTCAAGAAGATTCTTCTTCACCACCCAAGGGACTTCCCAGGTGGTGCTAGTGGTAAAGAACCGCCTGCCAATGCAGGAGACATAATGAGACATGGCTTCAATCCCTGGGTGGAGAAGATCCCCTGGAGGAGGGCATGGCAACCCACTCTAGTATTCTTGCCTGGAAAATATCAAGGACAGAGGAGCGCAGTGGGTTACAGTCCAGAAGGTCTCAAAGAGTCAGACAAAACTGAAGCGACACAGCATGCATGCATGCATTTTATCTGAGGGGAAATATGTAGGCACCCATTTATATACCAGCATAACTAAATGTAAAAATTGATATACTACCAACTTAAAAAGAAGAACTGGGAGGGAAGGAGCCACAGGAAAGTAAGATTTGGATACGGAGTTGGAAATCCATATAGAATATGTTGGGCTTCCCTGGTAGCTCAGCTGGTAAAGAATCCACCCACAGTTCTGCAGTGCAGGAGACCAGGGTTCAATTCCTGGATCAGGAAGATTCCCTGGAGGAAGGCATGGAAACCCACTCCAGTATTCTTGCCTGGAGAATCCCCATGGACAGAGGAGCCTGGCAGACTACAGTCCAAGGGGTAGCAAAGAATCAGACATGACTACTGAGCAACTAAGCACAGCATGCTGCTGCTGCTGCTAAGTCGCTTCAGTCGTGTCCGACCCTGTGCGACCCCATCGACAGCAGCCCACCAGGCTCCTCTGTTCCTGGGATTCTCCAGGCAAGAACACTGGAGTGGGTTGACATTTCCTTCTCCAATGCATGAAAGTGAAAAGTGAAAGTGAAGTCACTCAGTCGTGTCTGACTTTTAGCGACCCCATGGACTGCAGCCTACCAAGGCTCCTCCGCCCATGTGATTTTCCAGGCAAGAGTACTGGAGTGGGATGCCATTGCCTTCTCCAGAAAACACAGCATAGAGTGTGTTATTTTGACAGAACAGACAAAAGTAACACAGTGAGAAGATACTCACTATCCCAGAGGCCTTTGGAATAATTAGCACCCTGGAAAGGAGTAGGGGGAGGAAGAAAAGGATTTCCAGTTCTGGCTCCAGTTCAGCCTCTTTGATTCGGTCAGATGCTCTCTGAACCTCCTTCTCTTTGAACCTCTGAGGTCTTTCAGCAAAGGTTGGTAAGTTTCAGACTCCAATTCCTGCTGTTTCCTCCAATCCCTAGCAATCTTGGTGTCTTCAAGCACAAAAGGAAAAAGTCTCCAGTCCATTCATTGCAGAGTTCTAACAGGGCACATGCTGCCCCCTGAGGCACAGAGCAAATTAACCCCCAGCACCGAGACCCCAAACGTACCCACCACAGTGAGCAGCATGTTGTCCAGGAGCAGAGCAACAAACACCACCAGCAGCACCAGCTTCCGGGATTCTCTCCCCTTCTTCAGTAACCGCTGAGGAGCATCCAAGACTGTCCTGAGCATGCTGAAGGCTGGGCCAGGGCAACTTCACCAGGTTCTCAGGGAGGATCCTGTTATAGTTACAGGTCTTTGCAGAAAGAAGGGAGAAATTCTGTCCAGAAAAGTGAAACTCATGATTAAAATGAGAAACACAAAGAGTTCAAGTGATAGGATGGTATTTGTTTTGTTTTTTTCATTTTTAAAAAATATTTTCTTGAAGTATAGTTGATTTACAATGTTGGGTTAATTTCTGCTGTACAGCAAGGTGACTCAGTTATACCTATGTCTACATTCTTTTTCATATTCTTTTCCATTATGGTTTATCATAGGATACTGAATATAGTTCCCTGGCCTTGTTTATCCATCCTATATATAATAGTTTGCATTGGCTAATCCCATACTCCCAAAGATCAGATGATATTTGAACTTTTCTGTGCTCGCATCTCTGTTCTTTTCTTATACATCTCCATAACCCATTCCCGGAATGCCTTCCAAGAAAGCACTGCTTATCAGCTTTTTATATCTGGAATTTACCCTGCACATTAAGCAGGCTTTATAGAGTATCATGGAGTTCTGTGTTTCTCAAACATCAGACATTTGCCCACCACCTTGGTAGTTTATGGCATATCTGAGGACTACTTGTATTGTTATTTACTTAATCTTTTCCTCTACAGCCACTCTTTTAAAAGCTGAAACACTATTGTTTAAAAACATAACTTTATGTGCTATGTCCAAAAAAATAATATTCTACTTCTATGTACCACCTCAAAGTAGCCCATGTGCTGCAGTGTTATTAAAACTTTTGCTGCCAGCGAGAAACACTGACCTCAACCAGCCTTTTCATCTCACAGATGAGAAATCTGAGATTCAAGAAGCTAAGAAGTTTGTCTCAGGTCACACAATTATTAACAAACTAGAACAAAATCCTGTTTTTTTTTAACTTGCAGGAAAGTACCCCACCACCTTTCCGTGTTCTGTGGTACTAGAAACACACCTATTTTTTTGTTTAAGCTTACAAATGCCTGCTCAGAAATGTGTGCTACTCTGTGTAAGTAAAATCCTAGCTTTGATGATTCATTTTCTACTTAGGACTTCACCTTTTTAGTCAGCAAGAAGTCACAATACTTTGTTAAACTTCAGGTAGTAACAGTTGCTGGGAAGAATTCCATTTTCCTTTATGTTGTTTCTGTTGTAGCATCAACAACTCCAATTTTATAATGTTTGAAATAGATTACTGCCAAGAAACATATCAGGCTCAAAAAATTGTGTTCCCCTTAATTTGAAACCTATCTTAAGAAAAAAATCAGAAATAGTCAAATATTTTCAAGTAAATAATAAAATGTTTAAAATAAATAAGCCTATTTGTGTTAGTGAAGAAATGATACATTTTGATGGTAGAATATAAATAGTTCTCAAAAATAATGTTTTCAAATAATTTTGATGATTTTAAAAATATCATTAATATGTTAAAAAATGATATTAGACTGTATTTATAACCTGATCTCAATTATATAAAAAATACAGATGCACCATTTTAAAAGAATAGAAAGATACACACACAAGAGCCACACAAGAGTTATTATAATCAGTGACAAATTATCTTCTTTTTGAATTATTCTATAACTTAATTATTTCTACAATTAACTAATTCCATAACATAAGAAATAAATAATTTTAAATGATTATCATCGGGGTTCAGTAGTCAACTTTGCATGTTGGAAATATCCAAGCAGTGAGCTACTCTGTTCTACAGCAAGGGCTGGAGGAAAAATACCATCCACACTACAGATCCAAGTGACTGAGGAGTCCCCACGGAACCAAATTTTCAGATCAGAAACTAAGAAATAAGCAGAAAATGACTGCAAATCATTTAAGAACCTTCATTTCTCTGAATATAAGGAAAAGCTATTTCTAAATACAAGTTGACTTACAATATATAAGAAATGCATACATAAGAAAGTAAGAAAAAACTAAAAGAAAAACAATGGAAAGCTAAAAGATGTAAAATGGAATAAAATAAGTACTCTGAGAACAGACCAAAAATATATAAATGATCAAAACCAAACGGAACAACAAACCAAACAAAACCAGGAATTTGTCAACAAATCAATAGTAAATTTTAAAGTCATAATTCTCTATTCAGAGACACAAATTATAAAGAAGGATTAAATGTGGCCAGAGAGAGAAACATCTTACCTTAGAGTTCACCTGGTATGAGATACTCAGTGAGGTATTGCCAGCTGTTAACAGTTCAGCAGGGACTTTTCTCATAAAGTGTGCCTGCTGGTGGATTTATTGCCACAGATTATCTGAGGAGGCCTTGTGTGCCCTTTGTCCACAAAGATTTAATTGGAACCTTAGCTCCCTGCGTCACAGGGAGGAAAGCACCACTGAAGAGCACAAAGAGCGGGGAGAAATTATCCTAAACAAAGATGCGCTGGGCTACACTGTTTTCCATCCATGCTTATCTGTCATCAAACACATTAACTTTTGTCTGGTCTGAATACAAATTGGAAGACACAACGGAAGCAGGGTACAGATCCTGTCCCTTGTTACTTAGTCAAAGAGCTCCACATATCCGGTTGTTTTCTGGAAATAAACAGATATTAGAACACCCACAGGACCAAAAAAAAAAAAAAAACACACAAAAAAACTGCAATTCTCAAGTTTAAAAAATCTAACTCCCGTGGCCTCTTTAGAGGCATGGATTGTGCACTTCCCTCTTTATATCCCAATGCTAGCTCAATGCCTAGCACATAGCAGCCTCCAGTAAATATTTCTTGTGTTGATGACTGGATGGATGGGTTACATGAGAGAGTATGGCTCATTATGGAAGCTTGGAGTGGCCCTATAGGTCTATACTTTTGTGACGCTGAAGAGTCATCATTAGGGCAAAGAACATGCATGCTAGGTCACTTCAGTCATGTCTAACTCTATTCGACCCCACAGATTGTAGCCTGCCACACTCCTCTGTCCATGGGATTTTCTAGGCAAGATTACTAGAGTAGGTTGCCATTTCCTACTCCAGGGGATCTTCCTGACCCAGGGATCTAACTCTTGTGACTCTTGCTTTAACAGGCAGGTTCTTCACCACTAGCACCAGCTGGGAAGCCCATGCAAAGAACATAATTTATAAAAGAGCAAATACAACTTTTGAGCAGAGTAGTAGCAGAGCTTTCCTAATTATGCAAGTTGTAGCCCCTCCTAATTGTCTTAATTAACTGGGGAACTTTCAACTTAGGGCTTAAAAAAAGAGAGAGAGATTTAAAGAAAAAACTAGAAAAAGAAATAGGAAGGAAGCAACAGAAACAGGAAGAGGGGAGTATATGAGTTTGCTGTTGCTGATGTAACAAATTACCACACACTTAATGGCTTATAACAACACAAACATATTATCTTAGAGTTCTGGAGGTCAGAATTCCAATATAGGTTTTACTGGGCTAAACCTCAAGGAGTTGGCAAGGTTACAATTATACATTTTTAGTTAACTGTAGCCATACTAGTACTTACAGACTAGCCAAGTTTGGAGTGTTCTCATAAATGCTCATCGTTGTTAACAATAGAGCGTTGTCTATCAGACAGAGGTGAGTTCTTATCTTCCTCCTGTTTAAATTTCTAAAGTTGGGGGGAAAAAGCTGGTGTGAGTATATGCTCAATCGTGTCCAACTCTTTGAGACCCCATGGACTATAGCCTGCCAGACTCCTCTGTCCATAGAATTTCCCAAGCAAGAATGCTGGAGTGGGTTGCCATTTCCTACTCCAGGGGATCTTCCCAAACCAGGGATCGAACCCTTGACTCCTGCATTGGCAGGAGGATTCTCTACCACTGAGCCACGCGGAAAGCTCATTATGAATATAGGGAAATATAAATTCAAATACACTATTAGTGTGCAAATAGATACAGTTCTTTTAATAAGTAATTCGGCTTTCAATCTCTTTTTTCATTTACTGCTTTGGAATAATTTTTTAAATTGACGTATAGTTAATTTACAATGTTATGTTAGTTCCAAGTTTCGAATGACTCAGTTATATATTAATATGTATATATACATTTTTTCAGACTCTTTTCCATTATAGATTATTAATGAGTACAGTTCCCTGTGCCATACAATAGGTCCTTACTGTTTACCTAATTTATATATAGTAGTATGCATATATTAATCTCCAACTCCTAATTTATCTCCCCCATCTCTTGTCTTTCAAATAATAAAATATCCATATCTTTTAAGCTAGTAATTGTACTTTTTAAGAATCTCCTCTAAGAAAATAAGCTAAAATATAGGGGAAATATGACAGGTACAAAATTTTTATCAGCAGTGAGGGAAAAGTGAGAAACATCTCAACGTCCAACTGTCGAAAAAGATTTAAGTGTATGAATTTTAAGGACTGACATGTTGATGTTAAAACAAGGGGAAAAGATTTATTATGAAGGCTATATGTTAACATGGAAAAAAATATATATGTTTATACCTAAATATTACATTGAGAAGTAAGACAGTAGAGTATAAAACTTCATGTAAATTCACAGTAGTATTGTGCACAATTGTTGAAAGGGAAAAGCAAACCAAGTGTTCACTGATGAATGAACAGATAAACAAAATGTGATATTTGCATACAGTGGAATATTATTCAGCCTTAAATATGCAGGACATTCTGACACATGCTACATGGATAAACCTTCAGGACCTTAGGCTAAGTTTAATAAGCCAGTCACAAGAAGACAAATGCTGTTTGATTTCACTTATTTGAGCTAACTAGAGTAGTGAAATTTATAGAATCAGAAAGTAAAAAGGTTTCAGGGATCTGGAGGGCGGAGGAAGTAAGTTTTTGCTTTGCAAGCTGAAAAACTTCCAGAGATTGGTTGGTTGCACAACAATATGAATATACTTAATGCTACTGAGCTGTCACTTTAAAATGGCTAAGATGATAATTTTTTTATTATGTGAATTTTATCATAATCAATTTTAAATTTTACATGCATTGCAATTTTTATCTGTAAAAATTTCATATGCATAATACAAATGTGTGCATGCATGCTCAGTTGCTCCAGTCATGTGCAACCTCATCGCCTGTAGCCCACTAGGATCCTCTGTTCATGGGATTCTCCAGGCAAGAATACTGGAGTCAATTGCCATGCCCTTCTCCAACATAAGACAAATACACCTAAGTTATATTAGTGGTTATGCTAAATGGCATAATAGTCCCATCATCTAAGTGTTAAATGGAATCTGGTCCCATCACTTCATGGAAAATAGATGGGGAAACAGTGGAAACAGTGACAGACTTTATTTTGGGGGGGCTCCAAAATCACTGCAGATGGTGATTGCAGCCATGAAATTAAAAGACACTTGCTCCTTGAAAGAAAAGTTATGACCAACCTAAACAGCATATTAAAAAGCAGAGACATTACTTTACCTACAAAGGTCTAGTCAAAGCTATAGGTTTTCCAGTAGTCAAGTATGGATATGAGAGTTGGACTATAAAGAAAGCTAAGAACCGAAGAACTGATGCTGTGGTGCTGGAGAAGACTCTTGAGAGTCCCTTGGACTCAAGGAGATCTAACCAGTCCATCCTAAAGGAAATCAGTCTTGAATTGTCATTGGAAGGACTGATGCTGAAGCTGAACCCCTAATACTTTGGCCACCTGATGGGAAGAACTGACTCATTGGAAAAGGCCCTGATGCTGGGAAAGATTGAAGGCAGGAGGAGAAGGGGTCGACAGAGGATGAAATGGTTGGATGGCATCACTGACTCAAAGGACATGAGTTTGAGTAAGCTCCAGGAGTTGGTGATGGAGGGAAGCCTGGTGTGCTGCAGTCCATGGAGTCACAGAGAGTTGGACATGACCGAGTGACTGAACTGAACTGACTGATGCTAAATGGCAAAAACTATAGATTTTTTTATTATGCAAATTATTTTGAAAACATTTAAAAATAAAAAGTCCCCAGTAAAAGTAAGAACTCAGTCTGTGTGTCATTAGACTTGTAGATGCTGTCCCCAGGACTAACCCATTTCCAGCCAGAGCAACCGGTTGAGAATAATCTAGCACTGAAATAGAACGTAGAGGCTTTTTGACAGTGGTTCTGTTATCACTCCAGTTAAAGTGGCTGGAACACAGCATCATCAGACAGACAGCTTTTTTCTCCAGACCAAAGAACACATATAACCCAATTACACTTACGTTTGGCTGTGGTCAATGTGGCCTGCCAGAGTAGATGGTCCTGTGACTGGACACAGAGGGTGCTTTTGTTTCTCACTGCTTCCTCTTTCTCTTGCTGTTCAGATATTTAACAATCAGTCCCAACTTCCTGTTACATCAAGTATAGGTCAGTGTTCCAGCCTCAGATTGGAGAGGTTTGGTTCTTGTCAGAGGCTTCTGAAAATGCAGCCAGGGGATTGTTGCATTAATGGCTGTGAGCTACACGGCATTGTGTGTGCAACAGTCTCTCAGTCACGTCCAGCTCTTTTTGACTGCACCAGTAGGCCATCAGGCTCCTCTGTCCATGCAATTTTCCAGGCAAGCATACTGGAGTGGGTTGCCATTTTTTCCTCCTGGGGATCTTCCCAATTCAGGGATCAAACCTGTGTCTCCTGCTTCTCCTGCATTGACAGGCAGATTCTTTACCACTGCCACCTGTGGGCCCTGCAAATGGGATCCGTGTCCCCAAACATAGGGATGTCTTTGTCTTTTAAACCGTGGGAAGAGCCTGTTTCAGATAAACGGAAAAGAGATGTTTAAAGAAAACAAACTCAAAATATGCTGGAACCTCATTGAATGTATTATAGAGAACTGGTGGTAAACAGCAATAAATAAGTAGACTGAGGATGGAGACATTCAACCACCTCCCCACGTGCCCACTAGCATCCTTTCTCCCTCAGTGCTCTTAAGGAGAAAGCCTTGCCTGTGAAGGCAGCAGACTCTGAGAAACTAGCTCCCTTATCCCTGCAGCCAGGTCCCTTCAGACTCAGTCTGGATTTCCTTTGGCCAGTGCCACCAAGGGGAGCCTGCAGCTGTCCTATTACAGTGCAGAACATGGTAGGAGAATGCCCTGGTAGGACTTGTCCATGGTGGGTGCTTCTGCCTGTTGCTTCTCATCTGCTTGTTGCTGTTGCCCAGTCACTAAGTCGTGTCTGACTCTATGCGACCCCATGCTTCCTTGTCCATCACCATCTCCCAGAGGTTGCTCAGACTCATGGCCCTTGAGTCAGTGATACCATCTGACCATCTCATCCTCCGTCACTCCCTTCTTCTCTTGCCCTCAATCTTTCCCAGCATTGGGATCTTTTCCAATGCGTTGGCTATTTCACTCTTTTTCCTTTGATTCTTCAATACAGTCCTAAGCCTCATGTCTATACGCTTGGCTATCTGGAACTCTCTACCTACTATCAACACCCTTTCACCTTCTCTTCTCTGGTCAGGGCCCTCCTTTCTAATTCTTTACTGCCTCTCGTTATGTCATTTCAAAGTACTCCCTTAACCTGGCATCTTCCCCTGATGACCAGGGGGTACCGCCTCTGCCTAATTTGACTCAAGCCTGCTCTACTCAGGACACACAGCCCCAGGTACACCTTACCAGTCAGTGTTCCCACCTCCTTTCCTTTAGTGTCCATTGTATCTAAGCAGGAGTTGGTTAAGAACAAAACTGGCCAATATAGGGAGGGGGAAGGATTATTATGAGATCAAATGAAATTATCTGTGTGCAACTTGTAAAAACTGTAAGGAAGAAAGAAAGTGAAGTGCTCAGTTGTGTACAACTCTTTGCGACCCTATGGACTGTAGCGTGCACCAGGCTTCTCCGTCCATGGGATTTTCTAGGCAAGAATACTGCAGTGGGTTGCCATTTCCTCCTCCAGGGGATCTTCCTGACCCAGAGATCGAACCTGGGTCTCCTGTATTGCAGGTAGACACTTTACCCTCTGAGTCATCAGGGAAGCTATCCCCAAAATTGTAAAGCACTGTAGAATTTTAATTATTTTATTTTCTTGGGCTCCAAAATCACCATGGACAGTGACTGCAGCTGTGAGATTAAAAGACACTTTCTCCTTGGAAGAAAAGCTATGACAAAACTAGACAGCATATTAAAAAGCAGACATCACTTTGATGACAAAGATTGGGATAGTCAAAGCTATGGTTTTTCCAGTAGTCATGTACAGATGTGAAAGTTGAACCCTAAAGAAGGCTGAGAGCTATAGAATTGATGCTTTTCAACTGTAGTGCTGGAGAAGACTCTTGGGAGTCCCTTGGAGAGCAGCTGAATCCTAAAGGAAATCAACCCTGAATATTCGTTGGAAGGACTAATGCTGAAATTGAAGCTCCAATACTTTGGCCACCTGATGTAAAGAGCTGACTCATTAGAAAAGACCCTGTTGCTGGGAAAGATTGTAGGCAGGAGGAGAAGAGGATGACAGAGGATGAGATGGTTGGATGATATCACTGACTTGATGGACATGAGTTTGAGCAAACTCTGGAAGATTGTGAAGGACAGGAAATCTGGCATGCTGCATTCCATGGGATTGTAAAGAGTTGGACATGACTTAGCTACTGAACAACAACAATAGAATTTAAATAATCTGGAACTTCACTGGTGGCCCAGTGGTAAAGAGTCCACTTTACAATACAGAGGAAGTAGGTTCAATCTCTGATGAGGAAACTAAGACCCCACATGCTCTAAGCTTGCACGCCACAGCTAGAGAGCCTGTGCACCACAACTACGGATCTCGTGTGCTCNTCAACATTCAGAAAACAAAGATCATGGCATCTGGTCCCATCACTTCATGGCAAATAGATGGGGAAACAGGCAAAAGAGTGGAAACAGTGGCCGACTTTATTTTTCTGGGCTCCAAAATCACTGCAGGTAGTGATTGCAGCCATGAAATCAAAAGACGCTCACTCCTTGGAAGGAGAGTTATAACCTAGATAGCAAATTCAAAAGCAGAGACATTATTTTGCCAAAAGGTCCATCTAGTCAAGACTATGGTTTTTCCAGTGGTCAGATATGGATGTGAGAGTTGGACTATAAAGAAAGCTGAGTGCTGAAGAATTGATGCTTTAGAGCTATGGTGTTGGAGAAGAGTCTTGAGAGTCCCTTGAACTGCAAGGAGATCCAACTAGTCCATCCTATAAGAGATCAGTCCTGAGTGTTCATTGGAAGGACTGATGCTGAAGCTGAAACTCCAATACTTTGGCCACCTGATGCAAAGAGCTGACTCATTGGAAAAGACCCCGATGCTGGGAAAGATTGCAGGCAGGAGGAGAAGGGGACGACAGAGGATGAGATGGTTGGATGGCATCATCGACTCAATGGACATGGGTTTTGGTGGCCTCTATGATAAGTCCAAAGAACAATAAGAGAATCTCCAGAAAGTCTCCTCTCCCTCTTTCCAAGGTGGTTTGTTGGCTGAATCAAATCTCTCAGAATCAGATCCACCAATCTCTATTCATCTCATGCCTGCCTCTNTGGTGGCCTCTATGATAAGTCCAAAGAACAATAAGAGAATCTCCAGAAAGTCTCCTCTCCCTCTTTCCAAGGTGGTTTGTTGGCTGAATCAAATCTCTCAGAATCAGATCCACCAATCTCTATTCATCTCATGCCTGCCTCTGCTGCTGCTGCTGCTAGGTCACTTCAGTTGTGTCTGACTCTGTGCGACCCCACAGACAGCAGCCCTCCGGCTCCTCTGTCCCTGGGATTCTCCAGGCAAGAATACGGGAGTGGGTTTCCATTTCCTTCTCCAATGCGTGCCTCGGTCATTCTACAAAGAATGCACTGACTATCCACTTTACAAGATGATGCAAAATGTAGGCAGGATGCTAACATAGCTAATACAACCCAGTGCTACCCTAGAAGAGGCATAGAATCCAGAGCCTTAAAGATAACAGCTACACCATGCGATCTTAAAGCAGCAGAAAATGAGAGAAAAGTCATTTAAAATACAACTTTCAAAAATAATCCGTCAGCCAAAAACTTCTCTGGTCCAGATTCATTCTAAGCCACAACAAGACTCAATAGAAACTGAGAGGGAACTGCACAGTAATGGATTTGTGAAAGAAAAGCACATTATAATTGAACCATCTTATTCCTTGGCACACGTAGCAGCCGGTCTGACCACACGTGGAAGATTGTGCTTGATTCTGGCGCCATCTTTTAAGAGGAACAAGGACAAACTGGAATACATTCTGAATAGGACAAACTATTCTGGAAACTATTTCATATGATAAATGATTGCAAGAACTGGTGATCTACATCAACCAGCGAGGGAATAAGATAGCTACCTGAAATAATAAGGGTGACTAGCAAGTGGGACTAGAATTATAGAAGAGTGGGCTAGACCATGCATCAAGGAGAGAGCCCTAGTCAAATAAATGCAAATTAAAACAACAGTGAAAGACTATTTCCGCACTCCTGCACCTCAGCAAATTGGGAGATACACAGACATATATTTATTTTTCAGTGGAAAGGCCTAGAGTTTTGCTGGTAGGAGAGGTGAGAAAAGCTTTTCTCATAGTTTGGAAATAAGAATCAAAAGCTTTGAAACTGCACATACTTTTTTAACCAAATAATTTACCTTGAGGAAATAACCAGAAAGGTCTTCAAAGCTTTTGTAAATGAATGTTCGTCAGGACATTAATTGTGCTCACAGAGAAATGGAAGCAATACCTTGTTGCTGTTGTTCAGTCGCTCAGTCGTGCNTCGAATCATCTGCTAAAAGTGTAATTCTCATCCCCCAAACATAGGAAAGTATTTGGCGATCTGTCCCGTCCTTTTTTGCGGTGGTAGGTGGAGAGCTGAGAGTGCAGCATTCTGGGGCCCTTTCTTCTGTTCTGATCTGGTCTGAGTACTAACAGGGCTCGCTGCACCACTGCCATTGCATGACTTCTATTCCCAGCCCTTGGGAAGGCTTTCTTTGCCTTGCTTCTGTGATGGACCCCCTGTTTCCTGGATCTCTTTCTTGGTTTTCTCCAGTATTTTAGTTGAGGACGTTATTTGGGCACTTACTTTTTTTTTGTTGCCACAAACGTTTTCTTGTTTGGTCAGGTTTAGATGGTAAGATGGAAGTCAGGTTTCTGCAGAATATATGAAAGCACTCCTCCTAATTTTGGGCCTTCTAGTATTGCTCTTGAAAAATCTGATGTCATAGTGATTCTTGATCCTTCGAATCTGAACTTTTTGTTTTTTTAATTCTTTCTGAAAATTATTGAATATTTTCTTTTGCTCCTGGTAATCTGAACTTTTTTTTTAAAAACTTGATGTGCTTTATAATTTTTTTTCCATTCCTTTTATTATGCTTTTAATCTGAGAACTCCTGCCTTTAAATTTGAGGAAATTTTCTTGAAAAAATAAAAAGTAAATAATTCCCTTCCATTTTATCTATTTTATTTTCCTCTAAAACTCTTATTATTCTGATAGTGTATCTTTTGGACTTATCTTAATCTTTTCCCTCTTATATTTCATCTATTTTTACTTTAGAAAGATTTACTTACTTTTATCCTCAAACCCTTTTGTTGAAAATTCAATTTTTGTTATTGTCATTTTAAGTTTCAAACAGTTTTTTATTTTGCTCTCTTTTCTTGTTTCATGAGTATACTGTCTTTCTTCTCTTTCTAAATATAGCCCTGTATTGTCTCTCTTTCTTTTAAGACAGTTTCCGTTTGTTTGTTACTTTGGTCTCGGCCTTTCACATTAGGAATCTTCCTCTAGTAGCTGGTGACACTGGACAGTCCACTTACTTTTAACACTTACCCAATAATGCTTGAAAATGTGAATAGTTTAATACAATTTCACTTTTTCTTGTCTTTTGAATGATTGTTGTCATGTTCTGAGAATGTTTTGCATACATGTAAAATCACGCAAAAACACTACGACCATTGTTTTGTATAGTCAGATTTGTTTGTTTTTATGTTATTTCAATCTTACCTTTCCTGGTGGTCTTCATTTCTTTCTTTATGTCTTTGCTTCTAGACTCATCTTCCTTTTGGCTAAAGCATTTCCTTTAGTATTTCTTTTAGTTAAGGTGTCCTGGTGATACATTCTCAGAGCTTTTGTCGGCTGGAAAAGTATTTATTAAGGTTTCATCTTGACTTCTGAAGTGTATATTCACCTAGTAAAATATTGTAGATTGGCAGTGATAATCTTTCACATTTTAAGATGTCATTTCATTGTCTTGTGTCTTCTGATATTTCTGTGGAGAAGGCAAGTCTCAGTTTTATTTTTGCCCCTTAGAAAATAATGCTACTTTAAAGCTCTTTTTCCAACAGTTTTATTATATGTGCCTAGGGGAGGCTTTCTTTTCACATATTGAACTGTAATTGGGATTTATTATACTTGAGTTTGTAGGTTAATGTTTTTCATCAGTTTTAGAAATTCTCAACCATTTTCCTTGAAAATGGTGCTTCTGTTTAATTCATTAAAAAAAAAAAAAGCATGTGTTCTTCCCTACCTGTCCCAGCTTTATTGAGTACAGTTGATATATAAATTTAAGGTTTACAAAGTGATGATTTAACATACATTATATCGATACATGCCTTTTATACTGCAACATGATTACCACAGGAAGTTGTTAACACATTCATCACCTCACATAGTTGCCTTTTTTTGCTTTTTTTGTTGTTGTTGTGAGAATTATTAGGATTTATTCTGCTAGCAGTGTTTCAACTTGCGTCACAGTGTTGTTAACCATAATCATCATGCTGTATTTACATTCTTAGAATTTATTCATCTTATAACTGGAAGTCTGTACTCTTTAACCACCTTTACCCATTTCTACCACTCCCTCCCACTGGCAGCCACCAATCTACTCTCTGTTTCTATAAATTCAGCTTCTTAGATTTCACATGTGAGATAATACCCTATTTTCTTTTTTAATTTATCTATTGGCAGACCTTAGGCTGTTTTCATGTCCTGGCTGTTGTAAATAGTACTGCAATGAACATGGAAGTGTAGATATCTCTTTGAGATGGTGATTTTATTTCCTCTGAATATATGTCTATCAATAGAAGTGAAATAGCTGAATCATATAGCAGTTCTATTTTTAATTTTTTGAGGAATCTCCATACTGTTTCCCATAGTGGCTGCACCAATTCCCATTCCTACCAATAGTACACAAACGTTCCCGTTTCTCCATATCCTGGCAGCACTTTTCCACGGTCTTTTTGAAAATAGCCATTCTAACGGTAGTGAGATGATATCATCGTGGTTTTGATTTGTATTGCTCTGATAATTAATGATGTTGAGTACCTTTTTGTGTACCTGAGGGCCATGATTTAGAAAAATTTTTTCTCTCTCACTTGGCCTTCTGAAACTCTGGTTACACATATATTGCTTGACTATAGCCTACATATTTCAGAGATAGCTGCATGGCTGAACAAGGGGTGTGTGTGTGTGTGTATGATCTGGGGCATACTTTTTGTAAAGACATGTACAAGTTTATACAGACCTACCCTTTTGTATTCTGCCTTACTTGATTCCCCACCTCAAGTCCTCCCTCCTGGTATCTTTAATTCCTGAGCTTTTCTGGAGTTTTGAAGTATCAGTTAGCTGCTCGTGGGCCTTACACTATGCTGATTTAACTTTGGGCTTACTTCTCTCTGCTAAGTCAGTTACTATTTGTCCATCTGTCTGCCAGTGACAAATTTTTTTGGTCCTTGGGTATTTAAAAAAAGATCCATCTTTTTATTGTTATTTTATGGATTTTAGGAGGGCATGGAAATAATAAATTATATAACCACAAATCCCACTATTAATTTCTTTTCTAAAAATTGGCATTGTACTGTTATACTACTTACATAAATGGTGCTTGACTATCAGAGATGATATTGACCAAACTGTTAGTCAAAGTTAGAAATGGAATGGGTGGAACAATTTTTCCCTTTAGTCCTATCTCTCATTTCTTGTATTTTACCATCCCTCACAAACTGCATTGTTGAAGCACTTGCTTTTCAACGAGACTCAAGGCATCACCTGACTTTACTTGAGAGTCTGCCACAAGAAATACAGAGAGATTATATAATGAGGATTTAATGATCTTCATAATAGAATTATTTCTTATTAAGATATTTTATTCTGTTTCATAGGCCTACACAGTCATTTTTTAAGATAGACTTCTAGAGAATTCTATAATGTGGCTTTCCAAGTATGTGCACGTGTGCTGGGAGTATACAAAGGTTATTGGTGTAATATGAGAGTCAACATNCCATTCTGAAGGAGATCAGCCCTGGGATTTCTTCAGAGGGAATGATGCTGAAGCTGAAACTCCAGTACTTTGGCCACCTCATGCAAAGAGCTGACTCATTGGAAAAGACTCTGATACTGGGAGGGATTGGGGGCAGAAGGAGAAGGGGACGACAGAGGATGAGATGGCTGGATGGCATTACTGACTCTATGGACATGATTTTGAGTGAACTCTGGGAGTTGGTGATGGACAGGAAGGCCTGGCGTGCAGTGATTCATGGGGTTGCAAAGAGTCGGACACGACTGAGCGACTGAACTGAATTGAAAGCGTGCAATGAAGAACCCAAAGGCCACAGTAAAGACCCAGCAGAACCAAAATTTTTTTTAAAAAGTTTAATATTTCTTCCAATAAATAAAAATAAAATGTAAAAAACCTCCAAACAAAACAAACAAAAAAGAATAAGGCTGACCAAAAGCCAGATGCAGAGATATAATACAACACTTGCAACATTTTTCCTTGAATTAAGTCATCTGTTTCTAGGCTATAAGCTACTTAAGCACAGTTTCTTTTCTTTTTAATCTTAGTCAACTTTGTATTCCACACAGTACCTGACATCTTGCCCAGTAGAGATGCTCTGTAACTATTTATTCCTATTGTCCATGATGTCTGTGAACATTCTTGCCTCTCTGAGCATAAGACTGGCTGGGATATTGGAAGCCCCGAATGAGTTTTGTGGTTTCCCAGAGCCTCATTGCTTAAGAATGAGAAGAAGGAAATTCAACCTTCTATTCAGAATTCAGCTACCAAGTGTACCCATCCTTGAGAATGTGAGCAGAATTCCACAACCAGGACTAAGGGTTTTAAAATCCACCGCTAACCCTTAGCTTCAGAGCGTCAGTCATGGCCCCTTATTAACTTTATTAAGAAAAAAAAAATTTTTTTAACCTCACTGCGAGGTACGTGGAATCTTAGTTCTCCAATCAGAAATCAAACTCATACTCCCCGCTTTGAAAGCACAGAGTCTTAACCACTGGACCACCAGGGAAGTCCCTTCTTATTAACTTTAATTCGTAGACCAGAGTTGGAAGAGCTACCATCTTACAAACCATTGATCAGAGGGCCTGTGGAAATGTCCAAGACTTCAGCGTGGGTATGAAAAGCCAATTGTAATTTCTCATAGGAACAAAAGCCATGCTTTCCAGAAATATCTTTCTACAAATACCAGGAAACAGAGAAGAAGCACCTTGACTAGCAGAGTTTGGGTCTTACTTCTGCCATTTATTTGCTGTGAGACTTTGGAGAAACTAATTTTTCTGTGCCTCAGAGAGTTTTTGCTAACTTTGCTAATTTATAGTGCTTTGTTAATTTATTGAGTTCCTGTGAAGATTCAGTGAGTAAATTAACAGCAAGCACTTAGAAGAACAGCTGGCACATGGACGGTACATATTAGATCCTACACACCTATCAGAAAAATAATAACATTGACTCTGCTTTGACTTAATTCCTCTATTTGTTGGGGGGAATTTCCAAACTCTTAAGTTCCCTAAAATCAATTCCTCTTCAAAGTGCACTACCCACCATGAACTGCTTCAGAGCTATTACATCTTGCTAACCGTGAGAATTTATGCAACCTTACTCAACAATCACATGGGACGTGCAATATTGCTCCCCAATTCAAGTTAGCCCCAAATACTGTCTAACCAAAAAGATCTGCCTTTCTGTGGAGACTAACTTGACCTCAGTAGGTCCTAGATGTCCTTTCTTTTGCCACTTAGGCAATCCAGCAAGTCATCCCATGCTCTTTTACGTGTTCTCTCTGTCAAATCGTATGTGTTAATCTTGTCTCTACAATTTAGCCTTTAGCTCCTTAGAAACAGGGCTTCCCTGGTGGCTCAGCTGGTAAAGAATCTGCTTGCCAGTACAGAAGACCTGGGTTCAATCCCTGGGTTGGGAAGATCCCCTGGAGAAGCGAAAGGCTACCCACTCCAGTACTCTGGTCTGGAGAATTCCATGGACTGTATAGTCCTTGGGGGTCAAAAAGAGTCGGACATGACTGAGCGACTTTCACTTCACTTCACCTCCTTAGAAACATTCTTTATCGCAAGGTTTGTTATTGTTTAATCGCTAAGTCGTGTCTGACTGTGATCCCGTGGACTGTAGCCTGCCAGGCTCCTCTGTCCATGAGATTTCCCAAGCAAGAATAGTGGACTGAGTTGCCATTTCCCTCTCCCAGGGATCTTCCCAACCCAGAGGTTGAACCCAGGTCTCCTGTACTGGCAGGCAGATTCTTTACCACTAAGCCACCAGGAAAGCCCCACAGTGAGGTTACCTTCACCTTAAAGATGTGACACAGTGTGCAGCAGAAACTCATGTAACTTTGTGAAGCAGTTACACTCAATTTAAAAAAAGATGTGACACAGGGTCAGAGAATCTGTCTGCCTGAGGTTACAGAGCTTAGCCCAGTGTTCTCTAGTTCCTCGGAGGCTTGCCAGTGCCTAGCACGATCCTGAGTGCATTATCAGCGCTCACTCAATATGCATGCATGCATGCTCAGTCACTTCAGTTGTGTCACACTCTATGCAACCCTATGGACTGTAGCCCACCAGGCTCCTCTGTCCATGGAATTTTCCAGGCAAGAATAATGGGGTGGGTTGCCATGCCCTCCTCCAGGGAATCTTCCCAACCCAGGGACTGAACTTGCATCTCCTACATCTCCAGCATTGCAGACAGGTTCTTTACGCACTGAGACACCTGGGAAGCCTCATTCGATATGCATTGCTTGCTAAAAAACGTCATTCAAGCTCTCAGCCTTAACACCATCTTTTGAGAAACCTCTGTGATATGAGAGCCTACTGGAGGAAGAAGTGAATGTGCAGGCTGAAGCACAAAAGAAGAAAGATGAGCAGAGGTCCAAGTGAACTTGTGCACCCAAGGAAGCAAGAGAAACAAGGGAAGCCAGAGGCCAGGGACACTGGTACTAATTGTTGGACTGCATGCCTACAATCTAGAACTTGTCTCAGTGGATCTGGAATATCTATGGCTATTCTGATCACCTCAACCACCTTTGAGAGACCCACCTTGTTCATATCAAAGTGGTCCCTTTTGGTCCTTTGCCCTGGACCTGTGATATTACAGACTAATTCTCTTCTCAGTTGTGGCTGAATGTAAACTGTGTACAATAAATCATCTCTTGTGCTGTCTTAGCTAAAGAAAAAACAATTTCACTCAAGCTTTCACTGCACCTCCCATCATATCATAAGTAAGCCGGGAAATAAGGCCTTTTTCTGGCAATGGTCAGACTCTGATGTTGAGACAGTACGTGCACATTGCCATGACAACTGATGGAAAAGTGGAAATGATCCAAATTAGAATAAACCCCTAGAATTTTTCCTGAGAATCCCCGATGTTCCAAGTCTAGATTGTCCCCAGGTCATCTTTGCAAGCAAAGAAGGGGCTTCAGACAGACACCAGGTCAGAGCTTGGTCTGGAATCCTCATTTCAGATCATCAGGAGCACCCACCTGTCTTAGAAATAATTTGGTTTTCCAAAGTACCCCTACATGGAGATAAGAGCAGCTCATCTAGAATTAGTCTGCATCAGAGGGAATCTTCCAGATTTATCCAAAAGCATAATAGGGGACAGACCCATAACTGGGCAGCTATGGATGCTATAGAGCAAAAAAATAAAGCATGGTCTAAAGTCTAGGAAGGTTAGGACTTCCCTGGTGGTCCAGTGGTTAACAGTCTGCCTGCCAATGCAGGGTACATGAGTTCAATTCCTGGTCCCGGAAGATCCCACATACTGTAGAGCAACTAAAGCCTATGTGCCACAATTATTGAGGCCTTGTGCTGCAACTATTTAAGTCCATGCACCCCAGAGCCAGTGCTCCAAGACAAGAGAAGGCACTGCCATGAAAAGCCTGAGCACCACAGTGAAGAGTAGCCCCCGCTCTGTGAAACTAGAGGAAGCCCGCACACATCAACAAATACCCAGTGCAACCATAAATAAATAAATTAATAATAATAAATTAAAAATAAAATCTGGGAAAGTTAGATTGTCTTCCTAGCCTGGCCACTACCTTGCTTCTGGAACTTGGGAAATCACCTTACTTCCCTGAACTTCAGTCTCCTCATGTGTAAATTGGAGAGGTTAGGTCTAGTTGATCCCCAAGCAGGAGATGCAAGAGACATGGGTTTGATCTCTGGGTCAGGAAGATCCCCTGCAGCAAGAAATGGTACCCACTCCAATATTCTTTCCTGGAGAATTCCATGAGCAGAGGAGACTGGTGGGCTACAGTCCATGGAGCTGCAAAGAATTGGACATGATTGAACAACCAAACACACACACACACACACACACAAGGTCTACAGTTTTAACAATCAAACTAGTCTTGGAGGTAAAACAACGAGCTCCCATCAAATGTTGAGTCTATGTTTTCCTTCACCACTTTCTTTGTCCCAAATTCCTTCCAGATATCCACAATACAGAACTTTTAATTTGCCTGATTACATGCTTATTTTACCATGAGCTGAAATTGCTGCCTATTAAAATGAAAACCATAATATGCTAAACAGGTGTATCTTAATATTCCTAACTTTATTTCTGATTAAAAAGTATAATTTAAGATTATATCAATAAAATGACAATTTAAAAGAATGCAAATATCCCATAACTCCAAGATAATCACTGTTAACATCTATATATATATATATTTCTTTCCAATATTTTCTCAAAGGGTGCATGTACATCTATAGATAATAGAGATTTTACTGTGTATGACATTTCCTGTAGAATTTCTGCTTAACACTGTATTGTGAAGAATTTTCCCATATTTAAGATATTTTTCTGTCTGTCCAAGAGTCTGAATAATATTTCATTAAATAGATGCATCCACATTTACAGAAATGATTCATTTTTTTTGAAACATTTGGGGTGAGAAACAGCTGTCTTTGATCTGGCAATAAAAGGAAGTCTTCGACACAGGGCACCTAGAGTTTCAAGGACACTTTTTCCCATGACCATATCACGATAAGGCCAACATCTTATTGCATATTGGCGCAATATGTCTAAACAATGCTCACTCTTAAGTAGTCATGTTCTTATCATAGGGGCCCCTCTGTTGTCTCCATCCTTTCCACAACACAATAGTGACCCTAGTGACAGTGAAAGTAACATGAAGTAGAACCAGAGATCTGTTTTCAGAAGGCCAAAGTACAGTTTCAAGCCTATAAAGCTCACTCTGCACCTGATATTCAGAATTAGAAAATACCCAACACAGAAAGAAAACACACATACACACACACATATATAACATATAAATATCTATCAGTTCAGTTCAGTTCAGCCACTCAGTCACTCTTTGAGACCCCATAGACTGCAGCACGCCAGGCCTCCCTGTCCATCAACAACTCCTGGAGCCAACTCAAACTCATGTCCGTCACATCAGTGATGCCACCCAACCATCTCATCCTCTGTCATCCCCTTCTCCTCCCACCTTCAATCTTTCCCAACATCAGGGTCTTTTCAAATGAGTCGGTTCTTCCTATCAGGTAGCCAAAGTATTGGAGCTTCAGCTTCAACATCAGTCCTTCCAATGAATATTCAGGACTGATATCCTTTAGGATGAACTGATTGGATCTCCTTGCAGTCCAAGGGACTCTCAAGAGTCTTCTCCAGAACCACAGTTCAAAAGCATCACTTCTTCAGTGCTCAGCTTTCTTTATAGTCCAACTCTCACATCTATATGTAACTACTGGAAAACCAGTAGCTTTGACAAGATGGACTTCTGTTGGCAAAGTAATGTCTCTGCTTTTTAA